>VWPW01030879.1:500210-524525 GCA_013389825.1 Crypturellus undulatus
CCGTAGTAAGGAGGCGGCGACGCCATTGAGCGCCGCGTTATTTATAACCGCCGCCGCCGGGGCCGCCGCAGTGTGGCGGCTCCCCCGCCCCGCCGATAGCGGTGGCTCGGCCTCATGCGCGGCCCTTCTCCGCCCGCCGCGTGCGAGGCCGCTGCCCGGCGGCAGTCGAGGCGCGAGTCCCGCTGCCCGCGGCGCTGCCGAGCGCCGATTCGTTTCCCCACGTAGCGCCAGGCGGTTACGCTGCGCTTCCCCCCCAGCCGCTGCGAGCTAAAGCGAACTGAATATTCAACGCGATCTGCAGCGTGCGGGGCTGCAACGTGGTGCTGCGCAAGCCCTGCTGCAAGGGACGCGGCGAGGGCGGCCAGGCGGCTCTGGAAAATAACTTGCTCAATGCTGCCATCTCCAGGGCGGCTCCGCAGGGCCCTGCCGCCTCCCTCCCTGCTCCGCGAGGGGCACTTCCTCGCGGCATTCCCTGCTCTTTCTCTGTTTTCCCGTGGCAGAGCAAAGCCTCCTCCGTGTCCCTTGGAGTGCGAATCCTTATCCCCCCGCACGGCGGGTACTGGCGGCCGCGCGGTTAAGGCGCCGGCTGCGGGCGCTGGGCCGTGCCCAGCTGGTGGGAGGTGGAAGCGTGCAAGCCCTGCGTGAGCGCTGGAACCGCATACACAGGGGCGCTGCTGTTTATGTTTGCGTAGGTCCAAGCAGGACAAATCAGAGGCTTTTAAAAACGCCTCTGAAGCGCGAAGCACGATAGCAGGTAGATCGTGGTTGTGCAATTGCCTGAGACCACGAGTAGGGCAAGTGGCACCACCACAAGTCGCCATCGCTTTTATCCTGGAGGTAACAACACAAGATACGGCAATGCTAGGAGGTGTTTACCAAACACATGATGATGGTTGTAATGCAGGGCAGAGTCTAGCTGCTAGGAAGCAAGGAGTTAGAAGGAATAATCATGAAAATCTATATTATAATAATAGTCTGCATTATAATCTAACAGCTCCTAAACCTTCTGTCCCTGCCCCCCCAGAGGCATGGGAACAAATGTTTGTGCACAAAACTTAGGTAGCACTCTTTGTTAATTAAACACTGTCCATGTAGCAAATAAGTTTATTAATAACAAATACTATCTTGTACTTATTGTCCCATTTTTTTCCATTCAAAAGATCTCGATGCATTTGCCAAGTGATATGTTGACATGCCTAACACCCATGTAGAACAATCTTGTGACGGAGGGTAATTTGATTTGCTGTGGGTTGCACAAGAGTGATTACAAACTGGGTATGGAGGTAAAAGCAGGAGATAGTCTTATCAACAGTATGTGGGCAGACAGTGTGCTTAAATACACTCTATTCACCTTGGGTGCATTCTTTTCAATAACAACATGACTGATTTTGCAGACACAATTTTGGTTCTTCTAAATCTGGCTTTCAAGGGGAGCCACTAAGTGTCCCAAAAGTGTTTTCAAGCTTTGTATATGGATTTATGTCCTTCATCCAGCAGTGCTAATAGGCAACAAGTAATACTTTTACCATATTTTCAAAACTATTTTTTGGAGGATGGTTTAAATCATACAAAACTACAAATTGGAATTAATTTTATTGTTCAGTACCCTTCATGCTCATGTTCAGATCACACATCTCAGAATATATTAGAATTAACTTTTCTTTTGGAGATAATGTTTATTTGATGTAGAGGAGGGAAAGGAGTATAATAGATCAGATAAGGATCCAAGTTCCCATACCTTTATCTGACTAAGTGGCTGAAGCTGAAGTTAGGAAAGGGCAATCCCTTGTGGCATAATCTGTTTCAGGCAATTAGTTTCTGTCATGTTACTACCAAACCTGGCAGAGCAGATAGGTCAGGTCCGTGAGCTAGTCGAAACTGGTGTTTTTGTAGTGCTGGCTGGTGGGATGGCGTCTCGGGGAGGCCACTATGGGCATCCAAAGTAATTAAAGATACAGTGCTGCTCTAAATTAGTGAGGACTCGCTTCTTTTGAAGTTGGCTTTAGCTCTGCACGTGTAAGTTCCCAACTAGCTGCAAAAACAGAGGGCTTTGGTAAAGTATATTTCTAGCTCGTTGCTCATTGTCTTTCTTGCATTTGAATGAAAAATGGAGTGAAAGTAGGAGTTCAGACTAAACACATCCTTAATGCAGTGAGAAAGAACCAAATGAACATTTATCTTTTCAGGCAAATGTTATAGGCTGTCAAATTTTCTTTTGCTTTCACCCACTTCTCTTGCTTTCTTTTTATTTATTTCATCTTTTCTCTCTTCCGACACATTTTTTTCTACACTTTGCTCACTTTTCTATTCACCTTCCTTACCTGACTGTTTTCTGTTAAAAGGAGGTTGGTTAGTCTTCTCATTACCATCTTCTAGACTTCTAGGATCCACTCAAAAGTTTCACTTAGATGGATCCAAAGCAAAAATACCTTTCCTAACAATGGTGGTACATTGCTGTTAGCCTGTAGGAAAAGCAGCCCTTGATCACCAGCTCAGTCAATTCACCTTCCAGATCAACTGATGGGAAAGTTTCTTATTTTAACTCCCACTTCCAGCTGTTCCTAAAACACATGATCTCATCTTCCACATCCAACTTTTCACTTAAAAAAAAAAAAAAAAGTAAAGAGCTCCAGTTCTGGGCAGCATCTTACGAAAAAATAGTAGGTCAAGAAATTAAAACTTTCTGAACATTATTTTCTTCCATTTCCCACAGAGTTTGGAGCTAAAGTGAGCTGCTGTGCAAGGGAATTTGTGCCTATTGCCTCTTGCTCTTTCACTGGGTGCTGCTGAGAAGAGTGCCTCTGTGTCTCTTCCAATAGGTACCTTTACACAGTGACACATATACGCTCATGTTCCTGCCCTTGTTCCAAGGAGGATTTAATTGCATCTTTGTTTAGGCTCATTTGTAGTGCTTATTTTCCCATGCACAACAGTAAGGATGAATCTTGCATAACTCGTACTTCAAAAATAACGTGGTTGACTCTAAACTAGTTAAATCATTAGCTGAGTAAGCAAGGTAAGAGTTTAATTTCTCTGTTAAAGAAATGGCAGTAATATCATGACTAGCAGAAATGTAAAGCAGCAGATTCTACAGCCTCTGTTGGCACCTTTTTGAGGCCCATGCAGAAAACATATAGAATGACTAACAAGACCTCCAGATGCGTTGCATTAAGAACAGTAAGCATATCTGACTGCTAGCAGCTGTAGTTGACAGAATCACAGTAATGAGAAGTAGAAAAGCCTAAGTCATCCTGTCCATACCTTATTTCAGAGGATTGTTTCTGCAGCATGTTATCTGTGGATTGTCCACTTCGTGTGTAAAGCAGTTTTACTGGTATGAGCGTGTCGATAGAGCATATGTATTACTAACATAAGATGTTCAAATTGTGCAATAAAAATCAGTTAACAATCTCCTCTCTTTAAAAAGCACTAGCCTTAATAACAATTTACAAAGATTATATTTTTTTCTATTTTTTCATCTCACTAGATCTATTCCTATGTCTCTGTTCAAAGAAAGGAAGAAAGATAGAACATTACTGCTACTGCTTTGGGAAATATCTCACTAGAGTGCCCTTAGGCTAACAGAAAGGTATGGAATACTTTTGGTTAATTCCCAGGCTATACTGATGAACCTTCATCTCTGCATCTATGAACTTTAGATTTCGTGCTTGCAATACATTCAGAAAAAGTCTGCATGTTTCACAGTCATTTCTTTTGCTTTAATTCTGTTTTGTTTTCCACAGACAACTTTGCCTGGAACATGGATTTCATAAATGATTATGTAACTTCAGTATCACTTATCTGATTTATAATATTTTTACTTTGTGCACTGCTAACAGCAATGATCTCAAACAGTTCCTGACTGAGGAAAGTAGTTTCATAAGCCCACAGTTGTTTTACAGCTGTGCCAAAGCCCACAGAGGCCCGAAAATGAGAGGCAGATACGAAGTTTTACCTATAGCTGACAGATGATAGCAGTTAGATTTGGTCTTGTCTAGATCCAGCTTAACTTCATCTTTTAATGAATGCTGGTCACTCTAATTCCAGGACGATGAAAAGCAAGAGGTGCTATTTGAGTTTGATCACCAAAGATTTCTCAGTTTTGTTAATCAGGAATAAAGGACTAAAAACAAACTAATGATGCATGAGAATAAGTGTTATTTTCTAAAGGAATATTGTTGTGTTTTTCAAAGAGTTTAGCAGTTGAAGTTACCTAAATAAAGAACACCCAGGTTATGTCCACTGATAGTGGAAAAAATAGTTTATTGATATGGCGAGGTAGGGGTTCATTTCCCAGGCTCTGCTGTGATTCAGGGTTCCTTGAAATTTTTACTTATGTTATGGGATCAAACTTACCTGTGACTTTACTGCTGATTACAAATGGAAAATACTTTGCTGCCTACTGTTCTTTTAAAGAACTACAAAAGGTTCAGAGTTGCAGAAGAGCCTCATGGTACTTTTTGATGCTGAGTAATAAAATGCTACATGTAAATGCATATAGGAAAAAGCAGTTCTAACCTGACATATTCAGCAGCAGGTTCTGACCTAATTACAGCTACTTATGAACAAGCTCTTGGAATGGTAAGAGATAATTTTATGACTACATCGTTTCAGTATTCTTCAATGGTCAAAAATCAAATAGAACATTGGGTATTACCATGTAAAAACAAGAAAGAAAACAAAAGAACATAATTCTGTTAACTGCATAGATTTAATGTGCACTTGTCCTGTGCCTTTGTGAAATTCTACTTCTTGGTCTCAAAAGCAATATAAAAGAAGCAGAAAACATAAAGAGGGTAGATGACCAAGGATAGCTAAGATTAAGCTAAGATTTTTTTCAGTCTGGAAAAAGAATGACTAAGAAGGGGTATGACATATCTGGAAATATCACTTACTGGCATGGGGAAGGTGGAAAAGGATTGATTTTTTTTCCAACACAAAAGATAAAAAACCTAAGATGAAGGCAGAAGGTTCAAAACAAATACAAAGCAGCTTCTTGAGATGATGTCAGTGAAACTGAAATCATTTCCGCAGGATGCTGTGACTTGTCAGTGAATGGATAAATACTTGGGGAAAATTCCTTCCACGAAATCCAGGGATATCACATCTGGCTCAGGCAGTGTATGAGGTACAGATCTGTGGAAATTGGGACAGTATTCTGGGTAAGTGTCACTATTTATGTCCCTTACTCTTATATGTTCCACTAAGCATCTGCTGTTGGCTGTTGATATGAGAACAGTGCTCTAGCTGGACCTTGGTGTCATGCAGCACAGACTTGCTTATGCTCTTCAGATTAATTTTGTAGGTGTTTTGCTTGAGCCTATCAGCAGAGTTCACTGATAACCCTTCGCACAGTCCCTGACTGAATTCATTGTTGGGGCTGCGCTGACTTGATGAGCTGTGTTTTTTCTGCTTTGATTGTAGAGAAAGAGAATGCATTTTGTCTTCTGTGCTGTGATGACATTAAGAAGCTCTCGGTTGTGAGCCATTATTTGGCTCACAATTATTTCCATCTACAGAATTGTACTCTTAGTTGAGTGTGACTTCAGAACTAGACTTTGGACTCTAAAAAATTCAATGACAATTGATATTCATGATATGCTCAAAGGGGATTAGCAATCTATTGCTATTTATTGCAGTTTAAAAAAATCATACTATTCCAAATGCTTCAGCTTCTTTTTCACAAGACAGCATAATCTACTAATATTTACTTCCTAGACAGTAAGAACTACAACATGTTCAAGTGGAAATCTTAATGGATTTACAGTTGTTAATTACAGCATGAGGCTGCATGTAGTATCTTTTGATCTCACACTGCTCATGTAGCACCATTGCATTTCATTGGTAGCTTTTGGAATCTACGTACTGTTAAATCCATATTATTTCTTTTGATTATATAATGCTTTCATTCATAAAAGACAATCAATGGATTCCAGCTTTCAGAAGGTTTTGGCAGACTAAAGAGATTTTGAGTTTACAATGCACAGGCTCAGCAAGATGTATTGTAGTAATCCTCTGGACGCATTGTGGTATGGCAAAAGAGAGGTAGCATCAAGTCCAGACTCAAAGAGCGGTCTCCAGGGTGAGAGCATAGCAGAGGATGAAGCAATGAAGATGAGGACTTTAAGGAAACATTCGTTTGTAAACAGCGATATTAATTCCACGTTATCTAAAGAGAGGCATTTACAAACCTGCCAAATGTTCTTCCAAGCTAACACAGTAAAGAATTCAGTGACTTTTTAAAAGAACTATTGGGAAGGGAATAACTCAAAATACAAATTAAATAACTCAGAATCTCCTCCTTCTCCTAATGCTTACTATATGAGCACTTTCTGGGATGAGACCTAGAAAATATCCACGTGCTTGCATGTGAGGTGACCGGCGTTGATAGAGTAAATTCACTATTTATACACTGTTTTTCATTTCACCTTCTGTGCAAAAAAACCCCGTCTTTAGTATTAGTCAATACCCCATAAAATGTAATTATACTACGTTCCACACAAAGTTGCTTTTCTGGGATGGTCGCAACTGGATTCATGTTAACTGGGCAGAGTCATCTTAATTGGGCACAGCTGTTACCTCTTCCTGCTTGCAGGTTTCTGCTGAGCATTTTTAACCCTTAATCCTGTAAGAAGGCCCTACTTCGGGGTTCAAGAAGCTGCATGGTGAAATGTAAAATGTTCAGACAGAAGTTGCCATCCATAGGCTGTTTTTCCCTCGAGTTCCCGATGCACCTCTAGCTGATTCAAGTGCATATCATTAGCTGCAGTTGTTTCAGGCAACACTTTTTAAACTTGAATCATAATGATATGGCATAACCATGGTTAAACATGCTGATTACTATACTTCTCGTTGTAGTTTGGTCTGGTTGCCAAGAGCTATTCTGGGTTTTGGGAGATTTTGGGACAACAGGTCTAGCATTGAAAAATATTACTTTCTTATGCCTACTGAAGAATAAGTATAGATGAAAGTTTATACGTTTTATCTGGCAAAGGAAGGGAGTGGAAGGTTTAAGCTTCTGTTTTCTTGTTGTACTTGATAATTTTCTTAGTACATTAAAGACTCCAAGTTTTCTTGACTGATCTCAGACGAAAAATAGATTGCTTAGGAAATCTTAGACAAAATCTGTTCAATTGTTTTGTGTTTTGTCTGCATGAAATAATAACTCAAACCACATTTTTTGTTACTGCCATTATTCAAATGTTTCTTTTTCTAGCCTATTTTGAACAGTCTAGTCAAAACCCATTAGTTTCTCTCAACTCCTACTTCTGTGAAAGTGCAGGTTTGCCGCGTAGAATGAAAGGCATTATGCACATTTAAAACATTACCACAGTAATTGCCACTTAAATGATACATGCTAAATTAGAACAGTCATTTTGGGGAACCTCTGAAGAAACTGGTTTTAATCTAACAGGAGTGCATAACTGCTACTTACTTGGAACACCATTACCATCATTATTGCTTAAA
This sequence comes from Crypturellus undulatus, assembly GCA_013389825.1. NCBI lineage: Eukaryota > Metazoa > Chordata > Aves > Tinamiformes > Tinamidae > Crypturellus > Crypturellus undulatus. Next base: position 507,678 of record VWPW01030879.1, read on the forward strand.
TAAGGACAAATTTAATTAACAATTGGTCACTAGCAGGAATATTCTGTTGTACAAACATCTTGGATATGCTGAGCACCTAAATGTCCCTATTCATGCACGCCTGCCCACTTGACTGCCACGCTTTAAATATTTCAGACTGGTCACCCCAAAGATTAGGAATACGGATCCAGTTCAATTGCAATCAAAAGCTGACTGGGTGTGAAGCTCTGAGCTTTGTGGGTTTGAACTTCAGGAAAGCCAAACAATATGGATTATATTCCAAGAAACAGACACGTCCACCTGGCTTCAGTCTGTGGAAACAGCCTGGCTAGATATGAAGACAAGCTCAGTAGAAAAATAATTCAAATAAAGAAAATAGGGAAAAATTTCTAAGATCTTGTTGAAAGATTGAATATAGACTCAATGGATGAAATATTCAAACAATTTCAGAGTTGGTTTATTATGTGCTTAACTGATTACAAAACCAGCCAGGTTTGAAAAAAAAATATTTTATGACAAAATAATGGCTTTTGTTTTTTATTTAGAATCCTACATTTGAGACGGGTTGAATTAGAGATGGCTTTAGGAGAAGCATAAAAAAATCCCCAATGTTCTGATTTTTATTATTTATGAGTAATTAATGAACCCTGCAAGCTTAATCTTGTATCCCAAGCCAGTATCTATGTTTAACCCTAAATAAATTTGTCAAACAACAGAGCTGTCATAATTTGTTTCTAGCAATTACTTTACAGAATTCCTATTTAAGAGATTCTGGAACTTCCTTTCAGAAAAATGCCTTTAGAGATTTTGTGTGGCTTAATAATAGAGAAATACATATTTCTTTCTGATTAGCAGAAACAAGAGGAGGGAATAGGAAACAACCTGTCCTCCAAGTAAAGTATTGATCTAGCTGTGAAACAATTATTGAGATCGTTTTCTAGAAAAATATTTTCTTGTATATCCATTCTTCCTCTCATCAGTAAAATGAGGATATCCAAGTTACTCTTAATTTCAGGGCCAACATAAACTCTGTTTCTGTTTACAGTGAAAATATTCCTGCAAAAAGGAAGATGTAGTCTATCTAGAAAGAAAAGGAAGTAGTAATTTATGGGCATATGTTTATCTCGAAAAGCTCTATTAATTAAATTAAAGATAGTCTTTTGGGAGTAGAATGAGACACAAAAAGAGAGAATTAACTGAAAGACAATCATATTATGAATCAGATATGCACCTGAGAGTTTAATTAATTTTTTTAATACTGATGGCTGCTTTACTGATAGCTAATCATGTCATGTGCAGTTTGTATGGCCTCTCTAGAGTTACAGAATTAGGAGAAATGGGCTCTGCTGTGTTTGTATGGGAGTTCTCAAATCTTGCTCTCTTTCCTGAGTTTCTCACCGATGATCTGTGCTCACACTAAAACCTTGATCTTAACAAACCCTAGGGCTATAATTAAAAATAAGAAAGTCTGACTAGCTGCTATTATTTTCAACAGAAATTATTTTTCTAAAAAAAACAAGCCAAATTATCTAAATGAGATGGCATCTGGTTTCTTTAGTATATATGCTAGAATTTTAAAGAAACTACTTGTTGTCCTAATACTATACTGAAGCTGACTAGGTAGTAACAACAGAGCAGGGACTCCATCTCTTTCCAAGATTGCTCCTAGAAAATTAAGTAAGAAATTCAGATGACAAATCCATCTCCTTAAAACAAGATGATGTTTTTAGTTAGCTCTACACAACAAAAGCCAAGTCTTTAAAAGAAATGTGTGCGCATAATTTTCATGAATTTCAAAGGCAGAGCAGAGAAAGTTTCTGTTGCAATTAAGAGAGTGCCTATATCTACATCTTATTCACACAAGCAGAACTATTAAATAATATTATTACATGTATGTTATAAATACCGTACATGCCATGTTACTCCAAAAATGTTGCTTTTTATCAAGTGATTCTCTAGTGCTAAAAAAGCTTTTGAACCTGTTTGGCATGCGCATTGCTACACCAAGTTCAACCAATTAACAGTGCTTGCTGTCAAACAGGAGGTCTCCATGGTTATTATCCTCTGCTAGCTTCTCCAGCCACTTCAATAACATTCATTCTTGAGGATTTTTTAGTCAATTTACATAGATATGCTCCCCTCTTAATATGTATTACATGCATTACAGTTTTTTATTTACAAAGCCTTATTGGGGATTACTAGTTGTTTACATATATCCATGAACATACTATCCCATTACTACCCAATCCAGAAAGTTAGAGAGTTTTTGAGCACCCAGTTTCCCTGGTCACCTTATACACATTTACATGCCAGTATTTTCATTGAAGCAGGTATTTGCAACCAGAGATGTAAGAAATTCACAATGGTTCTAGAAGTAAATGATGTCTGCCTTTTGTCTCTGCTCTTAATACATAGATGAGGAGAAAATAGCTGTCAATTGATGGATTTCATCCTTTCAGGATGAAAGGAACCAGCAGAATTCAGCTGTAAAGGATAGCTATTGAAGAGTGTGGTGGGTGGAGGGCAGGGGGTGTCAAGTATAACAGGTTGCTGGTGCTTGTCTGATTTCCAGGATTTCCCCTCATGCAGCTGTGGTGTGATGAGGAGATGAGCTGCTCAGGGCCCGGTGTGTGGCATGCCACGGCCATGGCAGGACCATGCTCTTCACTTTGCATCCTGTATTTGAAGAAAGCCAGAGCTAAAGCTCCAGGCTCAAGGTTTGAGCTGCAAACCACAAGGCTGAGGTTCACTCACTTTAAATATTTTTTCATGCATGAGGCTACCTGCAGCAGGAATACTACTCCTGATTGCCCTTTTCTTTGACAATGCTTATTTCAAGGGTCAGATTTCAAGGGGAAATAGAGCAGTTCTCCTTATTTCCCCACCCAGGATCCCTCTCAGCTTGAGTAATTTAAATTTACCTAGCTATTTGGATTGCATTTGTATTTATTGTCAGCTCATCTGTTACACGTACAAAGCTATTATTGAAACTGTAAAGTAAGATGAAATTTGTTTTCAGTATGTTTTGCACCTATCATTTTCAGGGTTGTTACTGTCAGTACACATAGAGGCTGCCTCCAGACACTCGTCTCCTGTGTGCATTTTTAGTTCCTCTGCTTGCTGTCTCAGGGAGAAATCTTAAAGATCACACAATCTTCCAATTTGAATATTTTTACCAAAAATAAAACCTGAACATCCTGCTAAGAATATTCTGATTAATGCACTGACAGCAATTGCCTTTCTTCTTTCCCCTTTCATAGGATCAAGCCATACCCATGAATATAGTTGCTAACTGATTTGTCTGTTTCTACTGTTTCTAAAAATAGTACTCAGAAGACAGGAACAAATGAATTGTGAATTTCATGTGGGGGCAGGATGCCTCTTGGGCTTTTTAATCCTTTAAAAATTATTTAGTAGTGATGATAGATGTGAGACTGACATCTCAATACAATGAAACCCTCAATTTAGCCACACTATCAGCAAGGCTGTTGTTATTGCATGATTCCATAGCAATGGAGTTTGTTACTAAATTAATTCCTTCCTATAAAATAATGATTAATAATCTCAGCTTCTGTTTTCTAAAACAGATGTTTCTGGCCTCACAACAACAAAGGTCAACTCAAATACATGAACAGAATATAAATAATGTCTTCCTGAGTCTGCAGAACAACCTGAAAAAAGTTAATGGAGAGGTCTGCTTCACCCTCATCGTCTCAAAGCGCTGTCAAGACTGGAACTAAAAGATAAGTTAAAATGTCGCCCTTACTAATTATCTCTATGTAGAGACTTTCAGCAGAAGTACATAGTTCTTGTTTCCAGCCTCCAGTCCAAAGCTGTCCATGCAGTGGGGAAATTCTTAAAAAAAATACCCCAGAGGAATTTGTTCTCATTATGAAATGCACTTTCATATTTAACTAACTCCAAATGTCTTCATTTTATCTTAATTAAGCTACTGTAGGTTTTCTGGTTTCTTTGTTACATTAGAGTGCTAATAGGTCTCATATAGGTCTAGCTTGCGAAACAGCATGGAGTGTCTTACATATATGTGCACCAAGGTCTTGCGTATAGATGCTACAGCAAAGTACAGTTTCACCCATGAGCCATAATCTTGTTTTGGTTTTGGAAAGAATTATCTTTAGTTCCTTTCTGTGATTGCTGGGGTGAATTCTAAAAGCCAAGATATAGTGTATGTCTTCTCTGTCAGCTGAACCTGCTCATTCTGACGACATTGGCAGCAGTCACATAAATAAAATACCTAATTACATTTTAAGACTTAAGACTTACAAGTGGAATAGATCTACTTAGAAGTGTAAAGCCCTTCTCAGAAAGTCAGATAGGGGCTTATTGGGAGAACTAGAGAGTTGTTCTTGGACCTATAGAAACAGCTCAGTGTAGCTAAGATATTTTGATCCTTGATGACAGTCTCCCTTGATAGCTGCATTCCTCAGGAATGATGAAGTGACCAACCTCCTAGATGAAGCTTGTGAAAAGAAAACAATAGAACTGTTGTGTTGGAATTTGTCACCAAAGGAAATTAGAGTGACCACAAATTCAGATGTAAATATTAAAACATTTTTTTCTTCAGCTGTACTTTCCCATAGCAACAGCTAATAAGAACAAAGGATAAAATACCAGGTAAAATAGAAGAGGTAAGGAATATAGGAGATAAAGACATTAATATCAGATATGCAGAAACTGTGTCCATACATATGCCCGCTGATATCTTGCGGGGAGCAGGCCAGAAATCAGACAATTAAAATTCTGTGGTTTCTGTCACCTGAGAACAGGGGTACTGTGATTATAACATTTTGTGGGGGCTTCCAGGTCATAAAGGACACCATCACTGAAGTCATATGCAATAGCATCGTGAGGAAGGTCAGAATTACATCATCTGTGAAGCACACCGGCTCTTCATCAGGCCTGCCCTATACAGCACACACATCACACTGGGCACAATAATGAGGGCAGAGGACATGGGACCACTGACCTGTTCCTGAGCAAATCCTTTCCCCCAATGTGTGAAACAGAAGTAGTATCCATGGAATCAGCAATCAGTCTGGTTTTACTGTGCCACAATATGCAATAAATGTAGTTTTCAGTTAAGAGGTCAGTGGTGCATAGCAGAAGAGCCAGGTCTGTTGTCAGTGACCTTAACGTCACTAATTACTTCGCAGTTTGTGTCATGTAATAAGCAAGTCAGCAGTATATCCACCGAAGAAAGGTAACAGTATGTCAATGTCTCAATATATTCATTAACAAAGCAAAAATATTTATTAAACTCAGAAATGTACCCTGTGAACCCCTTCTACACTTCAGTTTTAATGCAACAGTCCTCTACAAAGTGGTCACAGGATCTAAGGCTGCAAGATCATGTACCAGCAATGAGGAAGAGCTAGGGTTTGCATTCGTAACCTTAACTTTGTCATCTCCAAACTTTCGTGAAACTTAAACATTTTTTCCTAGACTTTCAATCCTTCAAAATCCTTTTCTAATATTGCTTAATTTTAGTCCACTGAGTAATCCCTAGGCTTTCACTGGGACTGCTGTCTATAAAAAATTGTTTTCTTTACAAAGCCAAAGATTTTGTGTCAGTACATGAGTAGGTGGCTTTCAATATAGCATAGTGCTGAGCTAAACAGCAAAAAGAAAAAAAAACTCTCTCCCTGCCAATTACTATTTCCAGGCTGTAATTTGTATACCCACGATTAATGATCCAGTATTGGCTAAATGGGGAGCACCACTTTCTGTTGGTTGAACATGCAAATGGTTAAGGCCCTTGCAGACTGCCGGGTGCAGAGGTCTCCTCACTGATCGCTTATCAAAGCTTGCATAATTAAGCCGGCGACACAGCCATTAACTTGCATATGGGCTTGTATATGTCAAAGCAGAGCAGCTTAATCTAAAGGTGAATTCAATAATGTTATGCTGATTTGCAGTGCACAAAGCCGACGATTAAGGGTCAGCACATCTGGCTGCTGGTTTGATGTCAGCTGCTAACCTTTCTTTGACCTTATCCCCTGCAGACTTTTTAACTGACTATTACTAAGGATATTTTACAATGTCATCTTGCTGACTCTCATTGTGCAGTGACAAATACCATGAAGCTTCACCTTTGTTAATTTCAAAATTTCTTTAGTGTATGTGGTATTCTAACATGTCATTTTATTTTTCTAAGGCAGGAGTAAATTGTCACCTTATGCAGGGGGGGCATTAATGAAAATTATAGAAAAGTTTATTTGTATTCTCCTTTTTCAAAATAACCATATCATCACATCCATGCACCACTGTGATTTACCTGTGGAACTGAGTGCTTTTTGTAACAGCGTTCGTGACTAAAATTTATTCATCCTCAGTGTAGCCATATGAACCTGAAACAGCAGAAAATTTTGCTTATGCCATATAGGAAATCATTCACACTGCATGAGATTTCCTACTTTACAGACTTTTATTGTCCCTCACTTTATTCATTCCCCTATATTTGGCAGGTTAGTGTCCTATTTCTGTTGTTGATAGGCTCAGGCTTCTTTATGTCCTTGAGTAGGGCAGTCCACATTTGCCAAAAATGAGGACAAAGTCTGACAAGAAGCTGTATCTTTCTGCATGAAAAAAGAGAAATATGTCTCTCAACTGGGCTTCCCATTTGCATCAGAAAACAGCCTCCTCATTAGAAACAGTTCCTAATCTTAAATGGCTCTCTAAGCTGCATGCCAACTGATTTTCTTTACAACAAATAGGAAAAAAAACTGAAAAGGTAGATAATTACAGTACTGCACCAAGTTATTATGACACCTCCAAGGATAAAAAGGAAGGAAATTAGTAGTTCAAACAACCTTCCCTTGCTTGGAGCTCTGCGATGCTCCTGCCTGGCTCCTCTGGCTTCCTTGCGGTACATCCTTCCTTCCTGCCACTTCCTCTATCATTCCTTGCTCATTCTTCTTGTTTCCTTTATTTCAGTCTGTCTGAAAGGCAACCCTCAAAGTGTTACTGGTTTCCAAAATGTACAGGGAGAACGAGCAAGCTGCAGTGCACATAGCTTTCCTGTAACGTGGCTTTATCAAGTATTTCTCTGATATGTAGTCAACTCCAGAAATATGAGACAAGTGGGTCTTTAATCTAAAGGCAAGACCAACTTCTAATGCTACATCACTTTTTTGTATTTCACTGGTATTCATCCAAATTATCAGATTTCTACCTGCTGGTATCAGGTTCTACCTGTTCCCCAAGTTTTGAAATGCCACAGTATTGGCAGTGTTTTGGCATATGAATGGCCAAAATAAAAAAAAAAAAAAGAGAAAATTGGTTTGGATGCATTAAATATCTTGCAGGAAAATACAACTCCATCAAGTGCAGATACTTACAGAAACAACAAATGCCAGTGGTGTTATGGCATAATATTTATAATTCCTGTACAATCAGACACCCAAGACAGAACACAAATAGTACCAATACTATCTGTTAGAATTTCATTTTTCTACGACTTCTTATTCAGATGTCTCTGTTTATTATTGATCTATGAAGTATTCTTCTAGCTAGGTTGCTTAGAATTTCTTAGAATATTACCACATAAATGCTTAGGTAACCTATTAACAAGCATATTGAAAGGTGTTACAGATGCATCCATATTTTGTCCTATGCACTGTGGTGGTAGCTGTGCTCACTTTCTTCAGTTTTCCTTTCACGTGCTCACAGCTTTTCATTACTTAGTCTATGTAGTCTATTTATACTTAACTATCATACACATAAATTAAAAGTCTTTAGACTTATAAACTGGTGCTTTACCCAGTAAGTCATCTTCCCTGCTTCCCAGTAGATGTTGTTCTTTATCTTCTCAAACCTAAATAATAAATACTAAGTAAAATATAAAATAAATATAAAAGATAAAGTGCAATAACTTGGAGTTATCAGTATGATTGAAAAATAGCTTTCAGAAATCACATTTCTGTAAAGCCTAATTCAGTTACTTTTGCCTTTATTAGTCCCAGCCAAAATTCAAGCCCTCTTTATTACTTAAAGTCTTCCTGGCTCTCAACACAAGGCTTAGACAAAACTTGTGCCAGCGTTCTACATTAGAGCAATTTAGTCTCTATTACATTGCCATTTCTGCTAGATCTGAACTGCTATTCAGTTTATCTGCTTCTCCTGTTAGCCGAGCCTACTTTGTTTGTAAACTAAGTGCTTTTCATATAAGGCAGAGATTAGGTAAAGACATTTGTTGGATGTCATGCTGGCAGCATTTATTTCAAGCCCATATCAGCAATACAAGTCTTCCCTGAGCCGTAGTAACTGGATGTGCACCAAGGATGTGTTTTGTTTGCTCCCTTCCCGTGTCAGTCCTGGCTGGCACGTACAGAGTCTCATTTCCGTTCTGTGAAAGTTCCATATTTTTCCCCATTATGAGTCCCCACAGCCCAGATTGATAGTAGACCCAGCTGTCCTTTATAATTACATTTTAATGACTTAGGATGGTTGTTTGCATTTTGGCAACTTGTTTAATAGTGATGACATTTAAATTGTCACAACTAGGCTTCAAAGTTATCAATTTATTAGATGATCAGGGAACTTCACACCTATGGTGGTACAATTTTTTGGCTGCAAACTCAGTAATCCATCAGCGCATTGATTTATGTAATGAAGGTTATTTCATGGGGATATGCTTTAGTTAATTCAGCCCTGAAATGGATTAATTTTCACAAATTAAAAAGGTTCTGTTTACTTATTTATTATTACTTTAGATTGACAAGTACTCTAAAGCACATGTACTGCATTTTGTTTTCTGTTGCTTTCTTCATTTTTGCTTTCTTCATTATTGACTTTATCTGTGCACACATCCATTTCTGTTTCCTCTGTTCTGCAAATGAACCTGAGATTTGCAGAATTGCAAAGGATTCCTTCAGAGAAACACTTCTTTCTTGGGTGCCAATAGAAGTTAAGCACCCAAATATTACAGATTTTGGATTTTTTTTTTTTCTTTCTGGTAAATATTTGAGCTCCACAATCTAAAGCTGCATCAAAACAGTTTTGAAACTTTTTATGCAAAAGTAGAGATTCTGTGAACAGCAGAAAAATGAGGCCCGATGTCCTGAGTGTCAAGTTCAGTCACAACACTTGGCTCTCTCGCACGTCCCTAACATTCTTGCTTACTCTTCTCTCTCCCTGCTTCCCATTTCCAATCTGGTATTTTCAAGACTGTTTGAGGTCTCCTACCTAGGTTTGCTTGACCTGACGTGTGGAAAAGAAACACCCCATAGTTTGGCACCAAAACCGTGTGTGTGTTTACAATAAATCCTCCAAGCCTCGGACCCAGCTGCCTACAGGAGGAGGCAGGGCCAGGAGCACATCAGTGTCGTACAGCCTGTTCAGCCACCTCGGTGCCCAGGAGGGTGGACGCACGGGTCCCCTCTGGCAAGGGCTGCTGTTTCCTGCAAAGTGGCAGAGGTCACGGAAACACTAATGTCCTTGAGCCGCTGCTGGCACCGCGCACGTGCAAGCAAATGTCCTCGGAGTTCTCACCTACTTCAAAGGACTTGGCCCAGCGCAGGGTTTGCTGGATAATCTTTCCGCTGAGAGAGAACGGGCTCTTACGCGTAAACTGTGGAAAATTCTAATGAGCATAGTTCTCTCTAGGTTTTTGACTGTTTTTATTCCCTTATCATGGGTATTATCTCCAAGCAAGCAATCATTAAGTAAACAGATCTCAAAGAAAAGTCATTTCAAGTACAGACTTCTTCCACTAAATTCCCTGGAGTGCCCATTCTGTAGCCCTTGGGCAAAATCCAGCATGAATTTATCTAAAGAAGAGGCCAATGCTCATTAATCAAGTGAAACCCTGGCTGAAATCTTCACAAGTGGCTGCGCAGATGCTGAGTCACCTTGTTGTAACTGATCTAGGGACTTTATGATGCCAAAAGCCAAAAAGCTGCCAAAGAGCATTATTTTACAGATAGAAAGCCAGTAAAGGAAGCATGGAAAGTAATTAAAATATATATTTCTCAACATCGTTGGACACAAATCAAAATAAAAGAAAAAAAATCGAATAATCAAAATAAATGTGACAGGTAGCAGCAAGATAGTATGTATTATTTAGCCAGAGAAAGAAAGGCTGCAAATACACTCCCCCATATTTTTCAGTGGAGGAGGAGGAAGTCTCCAGGGAAATCCCTCAGGGAATTCATCTCTGACTTTTTGGGAAATGGGAGGGTTCCTTTGACTGGCTGAAAAACTTGCCCTTCCACCCACAAAGCTGGAAGATCCCCAGCAGCCTGCTCGACTCCTAGGTTTGCATGAACACCCATGCAGAAACCTGAGCTCCCTCGTCAGTCCTCTCTCCGTGCCGCTCACATACTCTGCCCGGACAGCCCTCTCCTCCAGAGAGAGCCTTTGAAGTGAGATTCCCGCTTTGAGGATGTTTTGGAGGGACAGGTACGACCTGTTTCGGCTCTGAGCTGTGCTGCCTACTTGGAGTATAGGTAGGGGACAACAGGGATCTCGCCATCCTCAACCTCGCTCTGACCTAGAGAGATTTCTGCAATAATTCTAAGCACCTATCCTTGTGATTTGCTTTGGAAAAGACTAGAGAGCACCGTGTCAGTGAGCAGTGACGGGCAGTCATCTCCAGGGAGAGCAAACAAGCAGTAGGGAAAGGAGGGTGACCGCTGAAGCCACTGCAGCTATTTGCAGATTGACTGTGCTTCTTAGCGGATCCATTTATTGCACAGCCTCGTATCACCAGGGCAGTCTCAGTGTAGAGGCATCTCCCACTTCTATTTCAGACATTAGGAATGTGTACTAGATGAAAACAATTGATCGGGTATCAGGGGTCCTTGTCTCACAACCGCTGTTTGGAACATAACCAATTGAGCAATGTGCAAAGTCATCGTGTCTGGAGTGGATGGATGAAGAACAGTACATTAGGGAACTTGACATCTGAAATGTGGAAGCCCCTCTGGCCAAACAAGCTTCCTCTTTTCAAATGGGAAAACCCCAAGTGCAATTACTGCCGCGTAGGCTTGTTTTATCACGACCTATAATAGTGAGGCGCAGGCAGTGGTGACTGGGGAGAAGGAGCCACCTGGGCTCCCGACGCCCGACGAGACGCCCGACCGAGACCGCTGCTGAGTAGGGACCCAGGCGGCTGCCTCCTGTCACCAATATTCGCGCTCTCTCTTCCGCGGTGAGTGAGGTATGTTACCACGCTTGCGTTAGCCAGTAGGGCGCCTTGTAGTTTAGTTTACTTGTTTCTTTATTTTTCTCTAACTAGCCTCTGGAAGTCCTTGGTTTTCTGTGCAGTAGAAATAAATCGTGTGATACCATGCCCAAGATCGAGTGTGTGGTCCCTTGCCGCCCAGAATCAGCAACCCCCTACTACAGGAGTCTGATAAAAGAGCCTTCCTCTATCCACGTGTTTGCATCAGCATCCTGAGTAGATGAGTGGCTACAGAGGCTACAGCAGTGCTACCACTAAAACAGGGCAGATGTGAAACTTGCTGTCTGGAATCAGGCTGAACAGTGATGCTGATTTCTGATGAATATGCAAGAACCAAAGCACCATCCCAGCCAGACGCACCAGCTATTAGGCTCGGCTGCTGTGTAACTTCCAGTATGCTCTACGGCTAATGAAGAAAAATTGCCCTCCATTTGTATTTACCTTTGAAGTCTGCTGCTTCCATTTCAGATCTCAGTAAGATTTTGTGTGCCTGAAAGCTTGTATACAATTCCCAGCTATACTTCCTGATCAAATAAACTGTTTTACATCTACCTGAAAACTCTGGCCAGGTTAGAGTAAGTACCTTTGATGAGCAGAATCTGAGCTGAATACTGTCTACCCATGATCTACAAATACAGCACAACTCTCAGATTTCATTATGTTTGTCAATACTTTTGCATAACTTGATTATAATTTTTACAGCATTGGCTATGTTAAAAAAATGCTTAACACTATAAAGCCAGTTCAATCCTCACTTCATTTGCATTTCTCTCTACAGCAGGTTTTTATTTTCATTTGAATGTTTTAAAGGCAGTACAAACATAAAAACAGGAAAAGAAAAACAAAAAGGGAGATTAAAATGATGTGTGATAAGAACTCTTGCTAGTCCTTACTCATTTCAAAATTCCACCTTAAGACTGATTATTCTGAGTATCATGTTCGCAACTTTCTTACACCACAACAACCTATGTGTAGATAATCCCTTTTTCTATTTAGGCTTTTTTTGTTTCATTAGCAAATATTTCTGTCATAGTCTACTGCAGCTTAGTAAGCTATGGTAAATTAAAAGGATGGGAGTTTGAGCTTGGAAAGTGGGTCAGGGCTATGGTGGCTACTTTGGAGATAACTTCCAAGGGAAATGTAGCTTCTCTCCTTATACAAAAACAGAAAAAAAGATACTGACTCGTAAAATAAAATCTTAGGATCATTCTTCCGAATGCTCCCTGCCCGTCAAGCTCTCTTTAGGGCTTTACAGACTCAAGTTGATGAATGTGTCTGTTGAAGAAGCTAGGTTAATACAAGAAGACAGAAACATGCTGCACTCAAATTCTACTCATACATCCATGGGAAAACAGAGAGTAAGAGAAGACTTGCATAAGGCTGTTATTGTCATTTTTGGAGAAATTCCTTTACTATCTTCAGTAAATCCTTCTTAACAAGGACTGGCAGATAAAGCCTTTCAGCGTTGCTTCTGGATTAGCCCAACTTTGAGAGCCGAGAGCCCGAGAGCTCTGCACATTGGCATTTCCTGTCCCCGGGGGAGCACACGGTGCCACTGCCCCGGCAGCCACTGCGGGTCAGGGGAGCGCACGAAACACGCGAGGTTACGGATCCATCCTTGCTACAAGGCAGTGAACATGTCGTAAGGATTTGGATCAAAAACGTGTTTTCAAGGGAGAAACATTATGTGCACACTTTATAGAAATGGGAAATCATCAAGAATTTTCACAGCTACAGTATTAGCAAAAATGCTCTGCCAGCAGCAGAATATACTTTAACTTCATGATTTGTGTAAACTGTGAATGATGAGATGTAAATTATGTTGCTACTGAAAAAAGAGTGTTATTCAAAGGAGTAATTTCTGTGTACAGTATTATTATGTTAACAATTTTTAGACTATTTTGGTAATGATTATTTAACATTCCTGTGGTCAAGCAAAACAAGGATCAATGTTTGCATACAGATATTTTAAAATCCATTTTAGATTGTAGCATTTTACTACATAGCAGGTATGTAGTAGCAGGTATGTAGTATAATAATATAGCTCTACAATCAAAACATTTTTATATCATGATGTGCTTTGACCAATAAATTCAAATTATATTCTCTTTGATTTTGATCATTTTGATTTTTTTTTCAGTTCAGTAGAGCATCTTTGCGGCGCATTTCACAGGTTCAATTCCTTATTCTTTGGTATATTTCATTCTCTACCGGTAACATACAACAGCTCAGGCTTTTGAGTATGAAAATGCTTTGTTTTAACAGAAGTCACTCAGTGCAGTGTAGGAGTATCTGGATAAAAAAGAGGTGACTAGACGATCAAAGGCCCCTTTGACTGCAAGCATTACGAAACCTTTTTGATGTTAGTCCGTTTTTCTTTTGGCCCATGTTCAGGCCAACAGACTCTTATTTTCACCAGATGTTTCTTCCGTTCCTTCTGGCAGACTACATGATCAGATCAAGGTCCTCCAGGATATATTCTTTTTCATCTCTACAAACTGAAATGAAAGCATCTATGTTTTTCTCTCCATTTGCTCATACTGTATTTGGTAAAGTGATAGTGTTAATGATGATGGCAGTCAAACTGGAGAAGGGAAACGAGCTAAGGAATGGAAATGAGCTAAGGAATGGTTGCCGTGGGTGGGCTCCACAGAGAAGACAAAGTAAATGTCAGATCAAAGACTCCAGAGGGTTAAGTCCTGAATTCATACAAAAAAATCTGTTATCAGGTCATATTTCTGTATTAATTTGTCACAAGTGCCTTCCTTTCAGCTTCTGCAGCATTACGTTGGGCTCACAGTCTAAACAGTAAGAGTGGAACAACAGCTTTATATAAAGTAGATACTGATTTAAATGAATCTTTTAATCATCTGTATGCTGCTAATTTTCTCAAAAAAAAAGACATACATTATCCAGTGGATCAAATATTGGGTTATTATTTCTTTCTTCTTTCTCTATTATTCATAAACACCATCATGTAATACCAGCCTAGGAAATTCGTGGTTCCTCTATTATGTTTTGAGATACTTCTAACATTTCTAGGCTAGTCGTAACTAGTTTCCTCAAGATTGTTAACATAAACAGTATTTTAAATATGCTGCTATCAGATTCCCAGCATTAATGAAAAAAAAAATAACCTTCAGATATGGATTTAATTTGCATCCTTGACTTCTATGGCAAGCTCTTTCTTCTCAGTGATTTCACGTATGTAGAAAAGCCTCAGTGTAAATATTGGGGAAGTAGGCATTCTGAAACCTGCTCTGCTGCTCCAAAAACCTGTTTAAATGTTGTGCTCCTAAGCAAAGGAAAGATTTCAATGTCACTTTTTACTTATAGGTCAACCTATGACTAAGCTGTATGTTTACAGTGATAATAGCTGTAATATAAATATTTACATGGATTATATAGTTAGCAATAAGGCGTAAGCAGTGCTAACTGTATGCGTCACTCTAGTGCTATGTGTACATGGCTTATGATAATGATGTTTTTGTTTATTTCTTCCTTATTTTCTTTCAAACTATTGAAATCTCCAATCAAGTCAGCCATAAATAGGAAACAGAACCTATACTGTTTGCAGTTGCTTAACTGGAAATGGAGAGTTTCTTGTCTGAACACACGTAACTTTCTATGTGCAAGTGCTCTTCTATGTGCTCTTCAGCCTAAGTTACTATTCTTACCCCAAAACATCTTTTAGATTAAAGACAGGGTAATTTCACATATCGGAATTTATCATGAGCAAGGCTCAAGAAATAAATTTCAGCCATATTTTTTCAGTTTTCCATCAGAAAGTTGTCGTTCAGTATTTCACATTTTATTCCATTTTATTGATAAGCGAAACAAACTCTTTAGGAAAAACATCAAAGCAATCCACAAGGTGGGTGAGATAAAGGAAAGAGATTAGTAGACTTTTTTCTTTTTTTTTCCTTTTCTAAACAGTTACTTATATAAGTAATCCAGAATATCCTTTTTTTTTCTTTTAAAAGAAGTTTTGTACAACAGGTATTTTAAGGCATTGAAGAAGTATCATATCCCACATTTGAGGGAGAAAAAAAATGGTATGAACAAAGATCTTTTAAAAAAAAATGTATCCACATTCCATCTGGTCTATTTGTGACAGCATCTGATCACATCGTTTATTTAGCTTCCTGTGACTTCTGTTAACTCCTGTCTTATCAATATGGACCTGAAAAGACAGAAACTGAATTATTGCTCAGGTTCACATAGGAAGAAAACTAGGAATGAAATCCAGACCTTCTAGGTCCCAGAGAGGACCACAGCTTCAAGACTTGCACATCCAAAAATAAGATCTGGAACTGTGCTCAGGCAAAATTATTGCGTTGTTAAAAGTTATGGACTGGAATTATGATTGTATCAAAATGGGAGTACGCTATTACAGAAAATGTGGCCAATTATTTTAAAAAATGGTGTATGTTAGAAAATCTAACAGTCTAGGCATTTATAGCTGTCATGTCCTGTGATTTCTATGAATTATTATCATTAACAATAGTTGAGATAAAAGATCTACATGTGCCAAAACTGAAGGGTTTAAGATAACGTGTCCAACCAGTGGCACACACTGAATCTGCCCTCCTCTTTTGGCTTCTGTTCAGTTTTGGAAGGGAAAACTTTACTGAAGTTGCTTGTCTTGGCAAAGGCGGCACCTTTAACTTGATCTCCACCCCATTTCTAGGAATTCAGCCCCTTTCATGCCTGCCAGTCTGCTGAGCTCGGTGCTGTTTTTGGAAGGGGAGAATACGATTTTCATACAAATTCTATGACATACTTGCCAAAATGTTCTATGAAACCTAAGTGCCACATAAATGATGGCAAAACAGGGCCATTTACATGTAGCTTTGGCTATGGATTGTATTTATGATTCATTTCTAGTTACATATTTGCACCATCAGCTTGCCAGCGTTTCGGTGATAGACTATTATTTTAGGCATTTATAATTTGCTCAGTTTATTCCCAATTGAATATTAATAAAAGGTTGCAGCCTAGATATCCCATCAAATTTGGGGAATAATACATAACACACCAGTGACTAGTACTCCGTATACCGATGAAACTAGTATGTTCCTCTAATTGCCTTTAATATTTGGAAAAATTAAAGCAGCTCAGCTATTAAACTTACAGAAATAGTTACTGTTTTGCATTTATGGTTAAAATTCTTCTCAAGGAATCCAGTTGTGCCTTTTAATGTGAAAGGATACCAGTGTGGTTTTCACACACATTACTGGAATAAACACAATTCAAAAGCTTCTGAGTGGAAAGTAGGTGCCTTTTACAATGCATTAGCTCCAAAATCTGAGGAAACTGCAGGAAACAAGAGGGTTTTACAGAGAGCTTTAAAACCAGCAGCAGTTTTACTAGAACCTTGCAGTTAGTTAAGCCAAATGAACATTCTAAAACAGGGTAATTTCCATTCACAGTTGGAATACAAAAGTGTGTTTCCTGTTCATTTTGTTTGACGAAAAAAATGATGAAAGAATGGCAGATTTCGCTATGTAGAAGTGAAGGTTGTCTACAGCGCACAGCGTGTGTTGAGAGGAATGAGGGGCCGTGCGGAGGCTCCTGAGCCGGGGCAGTCCCGGGCCCCGCGGGCCTCCCCCCGCACGGGCAGCTCGCGGAGCGGCCGGCGGGGGCAGCCGGCGCCGCGGCGCCCC
>VWPW01030879.1:524836-616291 GCA_013389825.1 Crypturellus undulatus
AGGGCGGCCGGTAGCGAGCTGGGCCTGCCCGCGTGAGGAGGCGGAATGCGACGCTTCCTGGAGGCGCGGCGGGACGCAGCCGGCGGCGCTGCGGGCGGCTCGGAGGGTCGGGGAGCAGGTGCCGCAGGGGGTGCGCGCGGCTGCGGTGCCCCTGGCACGGGCTGGCACCGTGCAGCTGCCCGGCCGCCCAGCTGCCGCTCCTTCGCGCCGTTTCCTTGGAGCGGGGCTTCTTGCGCGTTAATAAAAACGATAGGACCGCCAGCTGGTCTGAAGTTCAGACACTGGCCGTGTTGTAAGAGCTTTGATCATACGTGGCATATAAATGTACATGTGCAGAGAAAACTCTGTGGTGCTTTTAAGTTTTTCTAAGCAAAACCAAAAGTGATATGCTGCTGTTGTACACGGTCTATACAGGACCCACAAAAGACTTTTCTAATAAATAAAAGATTTAGGAACAAAGCAAGGAGAGTTGTTGAGATGTTAAGACTTGGATTTTTATGCCTGCTTTTAATGCCTGTTCTGCACTAAAATAACTGATTTGAAAATTTTAGCAGAAAAGTATTCTTTATAATCAACTGCTTGAACGGAGTAAGTTTTACTCGAGAATGGGCTTTGTATTATTTACAGCTGGTTTATACTGCCCTGTGAAAGACCGGTGTGACATCTTCCTTGAGAGGAGGAGAGGGGAACACTGTTAGTATGTGTATTGCCAGTAAGTCCTCTTAAACATAAGACCTTGGCTGAGGCACATGGGTAAAGCATTTACTTCTGCAGCTGTTACCTGTCGAAGGTAGTAGACTGAAGATCAGGCAGGAAGGAATTCAGTGGCAGATTAGTCGCTTCATAGAGGTATTCTGAATATTTTCCAAGGCCACATCGTAGGGACATGATTAGTAATTATTATTTTGACTTTCACAAGCTGAAGAGGTTTTAAAGCAAATAGTCTTTCTCCTTTCGCAACTGCGGGAGTGGAAAGTGGTTTTGGTTTTGTTCTTTCTCCTTTTATCATTTTCTTCTTGCAACTTGAGATTGTGAGTTATGATCAGATTCTGGCTGCTTAGAAGCCACCACCGTATGATGTCTAACTTGTGAGTTGCCTGTAATAGGTAGTACAAGCCACAAGTCCAGCTGGTGTCTGAACTTCGGACATTATCTCTACTGCCATTTTCTTTAAAATGTGCTCAAGGTCCCTATATGCCTCTGCTTTCATTTCCTACATGACACTCGCACTCATTTCTGACTTCAAGTCTTAAAATCAACTGCCATGATACTAAAGTCAGAGCAAGCAATGCTGTAAGGAGACTCAACCTAAAATGCCAAATTCCAGGAGAGACAAGCAGAGTCTGCTTGTCTAAGCAGTCTTTAAGTCCTAAGAAACTGCGTCGCTACCACAGCACCTGGGGCTGGTGGTAAATTCCCTCTAGTAAAACTTGCCTCCGCTTCGATAGAGGTGGCTGTGTGTGAACTGGAAGGCTTATTCCTGGGTTACTTTCAGATGAAAAGAGACTAGATCATTTATGGCCACTCTGCAGTGTGAACCACAGTAAAGTTTGCGGGGGCTGTGGAGAGATTCCCTTGTAAGGCAGGCTCTTCAGCTGAACTTTAACAGAAAACCGGGTGTTTTACCTTTCTCGTCAGGATTCTGTAATGCTAAGGTGCTGCCCTTACAAATCATCTTTACAAGGCAACGTATTAAATTCCTGGCAGTCCTGTATTGAAGACTGGTGACAGACCTTTTGAAGATCAGGATCTGCCATAGAGATAAAAGGAGAACTTGTACATCAGGCAGGATGGAAATGAGACATTGTATTTCTCTCTCTATTCATAAGAGAGACTTATGTCTCTCTTATGTCAGACTGTATTTTTGTTTTCTTTTTGAGGTGAAGAGCGGTGGGTTGGATTTCACATCACAAAGGTGTGAATCAAAACTTTATGCAAGGACATTCCTTGTTCTGTGCATTTTGGGGAGAACAAGGGTATCTGGGGACTCTTCAAATTATAGGTATAGCAAAAGACAGTATAATGTGTCGTTTTAACTGGTATTCACTAAAATATTTATTTTATTACATGATCTGTCAATAATATGAAGTCATAATATTTTATGGCTGCCAAGCAAGTGAAGAGGTTTGTCACAATAAAAGTAAAAGTTTACATGCTTTGCAGTTGGTTAGTACAAAACAAACAAATTCCAAGAATGTTTAGTTCAGACATTTATCTTGAGTAGGTGACAAAAAATGTGGACACGTGGCAGCCTAGATGCAAGACAAATGTCTTTTTCAAGTCTGTTCTGGAAACTTGTACACTTTGAAGTGTGTGACAAGTTTTTAAAAAGAAAATGGAATAAGTACCTAATTGTTTCAAGTCTTATTAGACTTTTAATAAACAGAGTAGAGGCTGAGGAAGAATGTTCAGGCAGTTGAAAGCACTATATGTTTAAAATGAATTGCATTCCAGAAGGCTCTCAGATAACCAGTTTGTTTTCTTTCTTATATTTTTTCCCTTTCTAGTGGAACACATAATGTGTCTTGGCTAACAATTTTGATTGCTTCCAATAATCGAAATGGCTTATAATATATAGCACTGCTGTAATCCTGGTGAAACATTCCCATTCATCCCTGTTGCCTGACTGCTGTACAGACACAGACCACATCAGGGTTGCTTTTCCTACGTGCATAATCTTTTATGCATAGAGATTTGTATTTGTGCAGAATATGTGTTATTCTGTATAAATCTTTTATTTGTATCTCATAAATTTAAAAATTGCAATCATTTTCTAATTTAATTCTTTATTCTGATTAAGGAAGATATGTATGATTCAGACGTTTAGTAAATTTAACAAATTGTCTCAGATGTTTAGTGACTTTTTAACTATGGTTTAAAAAAAAAGTATTGCTGAATTTGAAAATGCCCCTGTCATTAATCATTACTAAAGAATATGTATATATAGTAATACCTTTATCTTTATTTTCTTTCAGAATTTGCCAAACTTAGATGGTTTTGAATTCAAAGAGAAGACAAGACTAGAAATAAACATCAAGTTTCTTTGAGTAAGAAGTGACAATGCAGCGAAGGCAGAGAGGAATCAGTGCGGGATTGCTTTTGCTCTTCTATGAAATTTCTCGAGTTGGATTTCAGAATGTTCCTCCTGTTACACTTGGGACACTTGCACTGAATATTATTCTCTTTTTGAATCCCCTGGGGCCACTGTCTGAAGTGTGTATCAGTGTAAATGAAAGCTTTTACAGAAAGAATTGGTGGCGTTTGCTGCTTTCTCCTGTCCACCATGCAGATGACTGGCATTTATATTTTAACATGGTTTCCATGCTTTGGAAGGGGATAATGTTGGAAAGAAAGCTTGGAAGCGCTTGGCTTGCATATATAATTGCAGTATTCTCAGTGCTGATTGGAGTTGTTTATATGGTACTGGAATATGCACTTGCAGAACTTCTGGATGACCCTACATATAAAATGATTTGTGCTGTGGGTTTTTCAGGTAAGACATGTAGTTGATGCAGTTTACTTAGGTAAAATTAATACTTATAGTTACTATATAGTCATACCTGTTGGATATAGAACATATATTCATCCAGGCACATCTGAATATTCCAAGCTTGGAAGTGTGGTAGGCTGCAGCCTACATATACATGCATATACATGACCATTATTCAAGCAATAGATTAAGGCGGCTTCAAGAAAACTAGTATCCGTAGTTGATCTTTATGAAGCTCCAACTTTTCAAGCAGTTGTTCTCAGTTTCCTCTTGAGAGGAACATTTTCAAAAACATTTTGAAAGTTCAAATAAAATCTGTGAACTCATTTTGTCATATCAGCTATTGCTTACATGTTAAAACAGTTGTATTCAATTAGTAGCAAATGGTTATTTATTGTGATTAAAGGTGATTTATGTGGCTTTTTTTTCTTTGCAGAAAGACAGTGATTCTGGAGTATGTGTAAGGTGATTTTCCATTAATTCAGAATTCTTGAGTCTGCTCTTCAGTAGACTCAGCACTAATGCATCACTTTGCCTTGTTTTCAGTCATGGCTTTTCTCAATTCACAAAGTGTTTTCTGATACTTAATAATTAGTATAGCTGGACCTTCCATTTTAAAATTATGTTTGTATTGTTTTGAATACCTCAATAGCTGCAGTGAATGCGTATATGAAAAGTAATTTATATATTTGTATAGCATAGCCAATTCTAAGTTGTAATGTGTTTTTTAAAAGGCATTGAAAAGTATCACTGAGAAGCAGCTCAGTGCTGTTATGGAATGTAACAACAGTATGCTTCCCTGTATTGTGAAACTGCATGGTTCTACGGTTTTAGTTGTTTGAGTCATTTTTATTTCTTTATTAACTCGGACCCAAACGCTTCTCTCTTGATGTAATTTGTTCTTTTGTTTGCAGGAGTGTTGTTTGCTCTGAAAGTTCTTAACAATCATTACAATCCAGGAAGATTCAGCAGTGTCCTTGGAATGCAGATATCTAATAAATATGCTTGCTGGGTGGAGCTGGTGGCAATTCATTTAATTTCTCCAGGGTAAGTGCATTTAATATTTCAAAAACAGTAGAAGAGATCTGGGGTATATGAAGTTGTTTGAAAACTTATTTTGAGTAGTGTCTGGCTGCTATACAAAATAATTATTGAAACTACAGTTAAGTGTTGAGGATACAGGGGGCTTTTTTGCCTTCAGCATCCTCCAGTCTGACCATGTTTCAAATTGAAAGAAATGGAATGCTCTGCTTACAAAAGATAATGAGGGTTCTTGGGCAAGGAAAAGGGACATATGTGTTCAGCAATACAAGCTAGCCTGAAACTTACTGTAGTGTAAAGACCATCGTTAACAAAACAGCTTTCCACTCTTTGCTTTGCATTTCTCTCATAGTCCCAAGTGTCCATTTGTTCCAATCACTCCTCTAGCATAAGACAGAACCATTATTCAGGTACTACCAGTTCTTTTCTTTTTTTTTTTCCTCAATTTCATTGCCTTGCACTATTGCTGAGTACACTGTTCAGTTTTCCTTGGTGCTCAGTTTAGCCAGCACAGTTCCCTCAGTTCCCCCCAGCCCCTTCAGATTAGTGTCTGCCTTTTCTTTGGCAGCTGTTTTTGGAATTGTAGTTGCAAGTTTGTTGTTATAATATTTTATAACTGTCAGCTGTACTGGAGGATGGATGTGAAATCAAACGACCAAACTTAGTTTGTAGATTTATGACTTTATTACTTTATTTCTCTATCAAACCACAACTTACAAACATATTTTCCCGCTTCTCAGAAAGGTTAAAAAAGGAGAACAGGAGTGAGACTGAGATATTCCTCATCAAATACTATTATATAAATAAATGAAAATTTTCCTTTTCCATGAAAAGGAGAAGAAAGTTCAATTATTACCTATTCTAAACACTATTCATACTGTTTTCATGACTTACTATGTGACTGACTACAGCAAGGAATCCCAAATTACAGAACTGCAGTACTGAAGTACTCTCTGCTCCAAACATAAGTTTGAGCTGAGTGGTTTTTTATGTCATATTACTGCACTTATGAAACCAAAGTTTTCAGCATTAAATGCATTCTTCTGCCAAACATAAACTATCATTGTAGCCAAAAATGGTTGTTTCACAGTGTATATTTAATACCCCTATTTGTTTTCTTATTAGCAATTAGTGAAAGAACATTGTCTGTAATAAAACCTCATATGCTCATCTCGTACCGTACCCAATTCATGGAAAAAACATGAGGTTTGTGATTGTGTGCTGTTGTTTGTTTCGATTATATTACTACAGGAATGTCAGTGATGGGGTAAAAATTGTATGGAAGGTGTAGAACTAATGTCAATAGCCTTCACAGTTTCAGTGGGAGCTTGCATTGCTACTTGATCTAAAGAACCTCTGGACTGTTGCATGCTATCCTGATATTAAGGGCAATTTCACAGCACTTAAATGATAAGATGGATGATAGAAAACAAGGAGTAGTTTCTTAGAAGTTCATGTCCCAGAACACTGTTTAATTAGTAACTGCCTCCAAATGAATCATAACAATTGTAGCACTTCGAGCAGTGCAGTTACACATTCTTCTGCCTGCTCAGGGCATGTTGTAGTATTTGAACTGTCAGATTAAATGGTGGTGCTTTGTAGGTCAGATTGCATAAGTTAACTTTGCGTAGGTGAGAGGTGAAAAACTGGGGCAAAATTCTATCCGATCAGAAGGACGTAAATTCAGCTTGGGCCTGCCATAGAAGATATTTGTATCATATCTGAGAATCTATAAGCAGTGAAGGATTCAAAACTAATACTAAGTGTATTGAAATTTTGATTTATGTGCTAGGGGAAATTTAGGGTTTTACTGGATTTTTTTTTTCTTTCTCATTTTATGCATTTGTTATGGGGAAATTTTAAGCCACATTTAATTTCCTTCTACCCCTCCTCTTCCAAGAAGTGAAGAAATTGGGATGCCACCCTTTTGTAGCAATCCTTGGGATGAAATCTTTGCTTGGAAAGAGACTTGTTTTGAAAAGTTATCTTCTTATCTCTGTGCCTATTCCAGAATTGAACATGTACTATTTAAGTCTTCTATTTGGTATTCAGGTGCTTGACCTGTGTGTGTTACTAAAGGAAACATTTATCTTTCAGGTTGTTTCTATATTAGCCCAAATTTTTAACAGACTGACAAAGAAGGCACTGCAGAATTAGGAACTCAAACTCGTGGTTATTTCAGGCTTTTTTTTTTCCCCAAAAAGGATGAGAATCATGGGAGAGTGAAAAGCTACAAATGAAGAAGAATAGAGGATCTTATTTTTCCAGCAGTTCTGAGCATTGATGTTTCATATTGTGACTGTCCAGACTTGCTCTCTTTGCAATGACTGGGGTAGCAAGACTTCTCATTCTGGATTTTAGATAGTCTTAAAGATATCAAGTATTTCTTCACTACAGCTCTGAAAACTGCTGCAGACATTTCTCTAGGCCCCTCTTTGACCTCTGTTTTGATCAGTTTTAAGTTATGGTGTCCGTTAAAGTTTTCTGGATCTATGCAAGACGATAAAATGTAAAAATCTGTCTTATTTGAGCTGTTTCCATTTTAGGTAGTTATAGTCTTAGTTTCTCTTTTAAGATTCTGTTTCTAAATAAGCTATATTGATTACTGTTGATTTGAGACAATTCTGTCAAGTTTTGGTCTGTTAACCTAAGGTTCTTATGAGTTCTCTTCAAAAAAGAAGACCCTGCAAACCAAGAAATACTGCAGTTTTCAAAGAAAAGGGCAGAGCAACAGATCTACATTGGCAGCAGAGATGCTGATCACTTATAAACTGACACTTTGAAATGTGTTACAGTGTGTAACTTACAGTGTATCAATAATGAAAATCATTTCTTCATTTCACATGGTTTCCATGAATCCACAGAATCTCAAAATATCTGAACAAAAAGTAGTCAAAACGTTATCAGTAAGAATACTGAGTTTTTCATTTAAAAGTTATTTATATAAACATTTTGACAAATCTGGTTCTAAATTTTGCTTTCCTCCTCCCCTGCCTTCCCAGTCCCAACCCTGGCTCAGTTTCTGATTTGAATACTTTTTTTTTTAAGCTCTAATATTTAAATTACTTTCCTTGTGAGACCTTTTGTTATGCATCTGTTTTCCTACTTAGTCGGCTTTTTAATTGCTCATTGTTTAATATTTAGAGAGATCACTGACCATCACTCGTTATCAGTCATTACTGTTGAAGAGTTCTATTGATGAGTTGTCTTGCTGTGTCGATACGGGTAAAATTCATGGATTTTAAATCAGCAAGTCGCATGAAGGGAGAATACAAGTGGTCCTTCTGCTGTAACATCTTGACTGTTACAGCTATTTGAATCAATGAATTGGCTTATTCTTGCTTGACAAACACTTCTGTCACTTTGACTAAAGATTTCCTGACATCCCTTACCTGAAGTACTAGCTTGTTTTCACAGTAATGTCATGGTAATGAAAGTTGCAACAGCAGTGTCATTTGGGCTTGGAGGCACTTAAGCATTCTATGTCCTTCACATTTCTTGGCTAAGTTGTAAACCATCCTTTGGCCTGATGATAAGAATTAAAGAGCAGATCAAATTCATGTATCTTTAAGTTTTAAGCCTCATGTTTGTTAATTGCAGGAGCAAATCAGTCATTTTAATGTGTTGTTGAAAACTGGTCTTTATCTGGGGCCATCACTGCACTAATTTTCTTCTTTAATAGCAGTCCTGTTTCTTAGAAATCATTAGGTTATTACAATTCATCAGAATATTGTCAGATAAACACTTCGTATTTGATAACAGATTCACAGAATAAGCAAGCGAGGAGATCTTGTTACAGTGGCTGGAGCTAGTAAAGGTGCCCAAGAGCTGGCCATTTAGAGCCCGCTGGAGGGATCCTGGAAACCTTTGTGAGTTATTTCTGGAAACTGAAGTAAATCAGTTCTGGTAATTTGAAAAGGGCAAGTGATAGTGCTTCTTGAAATGAGGAGGGAGCCTGAGAGTTGTAATCCGGATGAGCTGCTTGCTTCTCTCTGTGTTCTTCTATGGAGTAATTAAAGTGTGATAGGCAACTAAAAGGCATTTCAAGAAAGATCCAGGAAAACCAACTCAGTTCCTTCCTGTCACACTGGAAAAGCCTTTGTGGCTTAAAGGAAAATTATAGATGCTACCTGCTTTGCTTTTAGCCAGACTTTGAACCCAACGTTGTCAAAGGAACCTAGAATAGTGTGCAAGAGGATGGGTTGCATTGCACAACTAGTTAGAAAAAACTCAACAAGGGTGGTTTTTTTTGTTTGTTTGTTTGNGGTTAGAAAAAACTCAACAAGGATGGGTTTTTTGTTTGTTTGTTTGTTTTTGTTTGTTTTTTTGTTTGTTTTTCTTAGTGATGTGTAGAATGCCTTTTACGGGACTCTTTTACGGGATAAATAGTCAGGAAACATTTTCCAGTCTTTTATTAGTCTATCAGATCTAGCATTTAAAAAAAAAGCAAAAGCTCAGTTCCCAATTTATTACAAAATACCTGGAATTAGGAAAGTTGCTAGTAAAGAAACAATGGCATTTTTCTGTATAGGTCTGGTTAAAATGGATTCTATGTTATTTCTGTTTTTTTATTTTTATTTTTGTTTGTTTGTTCTTCCCCTTATGTGATCACTTAATTTGTTCTAATTTGTGTTCAGAGATGGTGTTCAGCACTGGTAAATTAACTACATAGCCTACTTTCCAAGCAAGATTTAATTTTATAGCAAAGGTGTAAATTGTAGGTGACTACCTGCTTAATTTAATTTGAAAATTAACTGTGTGTATAAACAAACACATGAATTTCATCTCACTGTCTCACCATTTATCATTTTTCAAAATAAATAGCTCCAGATTCTTCCACTGTGTTGCTTTGTTATTACTGATTTGTTTAGTGAATGCATGCTCTCTAGCAGAACCTTGGAGTAGAAGATGTATCACAACATATGGGGAAAATTTGATATAGATTGTCAAATATTATACTCATTCTGTACATGTCAGTAGTATTATATGAGTATGACTATGTGTCTGAATCTTATTTTTCACTTAGAATACTCTATTTAAACATTTTAATTGCTTATTTCTACTCTTTGAGTATAACTATTTTTTATTAAAAATTAATATGAGATATCTATTGCCCACTTGGTAAAATATGTTGGGCACCTATTATGTTAAACTGTTCAATAGTCATGAAATAGAAATTATTGCTTTGCTGAAAACTTCTTAAAGTTGAATGTTTCTACTTGTTTATGTTGCATTCAACATTTTTTTTCATTGTATTGCAACCAGAGATCTTGATTTTTGCATTTTGTTGAAGTGATAGGCTCAGCTATGTCCAAATGAGCATGAATGTTCTATAAAATGCGTTCAGGAATGTAGGTAAATCAATAATCTAATGTCGGTATTTTTTTTAGAGTAATGTTATTAAAAAATATTTAGTATTTTTTAGTAATAGGTATCACACTTTTCAAAATAGGCAAAGATGTATTTTTTGCAACTGGGAATCTGAAATTAATTCCTTATAAATAGTTTATTTTACCACCTACTTTTTGCCTGTAACTTTTCCCAGCATTTACTCATCCCTCTTAAAATTTGCTGGTAACTTGTGGAAGAGAACTGCAATTTTACAGAGTATCCAAGCATGGTTCAATAGATGACAAAAGACTGAATTTAGAGTTGATTTTCATCTCCCTCTAGTGGCACATATGTGTTCTCATATATTTCTACGAATGACATCTGAAGTTGTTTTGACATAAATACGTGTAGCATCATCACCGTATCTGTGCGACTGTTCTGGATTTCTGACCAGAACTTGGTGTGTGTGGTTTTTGTTTGTTTGCTTGTGTGTTTTTTAAAATCATGTTTAGATCTATTCTTTATTTAGACAAGGGTTTTGTTTCTGCTTTCTTTATAAAGTAGGGGAAAAATGGGTTACTTGGATTTTGACGGCAAGTAAAAATCCAGTAGACTAAGTTACTTATAATCACATATGCTACTTAATATTAAAAAGTGTATTAGCTTCTCTAGTGTTATAACTTTTTAAAACTTCATAATAGAGAAGCAATTTAAAGCATTTACTTTAGATACTTTTACATGAGCGACATTCTGTCCTTTGGACAGTTAAAACACTCTGTCCTCATTGGTTTTCAGTTTCTTGAGAATAGCTGTTGGATATAGCAGTAGTTTTCTATAACTTTGTATCCCCACTACTTTTAGAGAAGTCAGAGAGAAAACTTGGCACCTTAGCCCACATTGTTCTGACCATGTTGGATATTTCTAGGAAGCATGGAATGGCAAAATTAAAAAACTTTCATAAGGAACACTGAAGTAAAATAGCTATAAGATTAACTTTATGGCTCAGACTTTAATGTGGTGAAGCCGCAGTTCTCAGATGCAGCCTAGATCTTGCTGTTTTTCCTCAGGATAAGCATGCTAAAAAGTACAAGGGTTTTGTAAACTGCCGAGGTAGATTCAATTCAGGTAAGTGATGCTTTAAAATTAGAAGTCAGCAAGTGTATATGTCAGAGCAAAAATTAATGAACCTTTGAATTCCCCACTGTCTTTGCAGACAACAACTTCTCTGAGCTTGGTCTCAGTCCAGTAACTCAGAAGGCTTCTGATTTACAGCAAAATTTGCAGTCCCCTACCAAAAAAAAAAAAAAGCCACATTTCTATTACTCACATTTTTTTCCTTTCTCATAGGACTTCCTTTGCTGGGCATTTGGCAGGGATTCTTGTTGGGCTGATGTACACCATGGGACCTCTGAAAAAGATCATGAAAGCCTGTGCAAGTATGTAGTTGGTTCCATTTGTGATATCTGTGTAAGCAACATTTTATTTTTAAAATTGAATAAATCTAACTAGAAAAATTCAGGCATTTGGGTGATTAAGGATATGTTTTTTATTAAACAGAATGCAAAAGAAAAGTTTTCTTTAACGTGGATGATAAGCAATAAGTGTGTTCTCCAGGGGTTTGCGCTTGGAGGAATAGTTCTACCATAATTTAAGAATGTATATTTAAAGTAGAGGTAGAGTTCAAGTAAAATGGTATTGAAACACGTAACTTTTAACAAAATGCAGTAAACCCATGAAAGTATACCAGAGCATAGTATGTTACTGTGTTACTTTTTCCTACTTGAATACATTTTAGTGGACGCTTCTATCTTTTGGAAAAGGCTTTTTCATCATGCAGTAGGACAAAAAGAGTGTAGTGGTGTTATAGTCTTTAGTTTTCTTAAGGTACAACTTCAGTGAAGAAATTTTTCCAGATATGTTCTAGAGAACATTTTTTAGGTTGTTTTTCTACTCTGCATGGATATATTGTTTTTATCATTGCATGTTAATATTGTCTGGAACCAAATACAAGCTTGACAATGTTACATACACTCACCAATGAAAAAAATATGTCTACAGGTGTCAGTAGTTTCATATTTGTATCACATCAAACAAACATTCTGAAAGAAACAATATTTTAAACTTTATTTTCTCTTTTTAAATGGACAATATGATTATTTTAATAATGCATGCATAATTCTTCTCGTATTTAGGTGTTTTTTCTTCGTCCACTTACCCTGCTCATCAGAGAGACCACTACTCACGTAAGTGCCCTCAGTTAGCTAAAAGTTTATTTCCACTTTAAAACCATTGAGACCACTTTTACTTTGAAAAAACTATGTATGTTTTTACATAGTTTTTACATGATTATTTGGAAAAATGATGACCTAAGGTCTTTGGTCCACCTTTCTGTTGTTGGTCACTCTCCTGAACTGGTTTTGTAAATTAGAAAATTGTCATATATATTTGGAACATCTAACTTTATTTCCTTCCAAAACTAGAATAAAATTTATGGTAGAAAACTAGTATGAGAATAATACCTTGTTTCACCATGTTCCAGTGAGTAGTAGCAGTTTGTTTATTCCCATTTTACAGAGTATTACGATCGTCCAAGTTATGAGTACAGCACACGAAGGAACTATGATGTTTATACAGGTGGACTTACTGAAGAGGAACAGCTTGAAAGGGCAGTGCTAAACAGCCTTAATGAAAGAGGTAGGAATCACATAGTATTCTATATTTTTTAATATGATTAATAGTGAGAAGGGAGTTAAAAAGAAAATGCATTGTTCATTATTTGTTTCCAATATTTTGAAAATTTTCTCTTCAGAAAAAAAATGAAGAAAATTTCCTGGTAGTTTCTGAGTATGTAGTGTAAGGATGCAGTATCATTCTCTTTGTGAAAAGTGCAGTTATTCGTAATTGCTTGATTACGTTGTTACTACTACACAGAAACATTCTATAATTAAAAAAGGTAAGTAAATAAAGCTACTGCACCAGAACATCTTATAATATTCTAAACAGTAAAATGAAGCAGTATAATAGAAAAGCTGGTATGTTTCCAATACTAGCATTATCTGCCTATTTTTGCGTTTTTACATATTTATTTGAGGAGCAGTATACTGGCTGCTTACTCTTCATATTGTCCTTTTTCACCTAAGAGAAAGCTTATACTCTGGATTTAGCTGAGTGGCCTGAAAAAGGGTATTAAAAACAGAAAATTACCAAATTTTACTAAAGTTTGATAGTTGGTTTAGTATTATTCGTTGGAATGTATTTTATCTTTCCTTAATGTGAGAGAAGTCAAAAGGGGGCAAAATACTTTGCAGACAAAACTTCTCAGATTCTGAAAACTGAGAGAAAACCTGTTGGAACTTAACAGTACATTATTAGAGCACCATTATGTCACACAAATCTTTTAAAATATATTTGGGTGATTTTGAAAGGGCAAAAATTAAAAGTGTGTACATTCTCTGGTATCAAGACTGGAAAGAATAAATAAAGTAGAATAAATTTTAAAAAAAATCCCTTGTATGCCGGTATTAATTCTTTTGGGAATTTGACCCAAGGCCTCTCTAACTAATTTAAGATTTATTTTCAATTGGTTGAAACTATTACATTTAATCTTAATATAATAACTAGGTAGTTAGCAATGTCACTTCCATTCTTTTTCATTTTCTTGTGTATTTTTTTTAAATTCCTGAGTGCAAGGAAGTATTCATCAGGGAGAACAGATAGAAATGCCCCTATTCGTAACTGCTAGTCTTTCCATTTCAGTGCACCATTCGTAAATCTACCCAAAACTTGCACTAACTTGCACCACTATTGCTTTCTGGGTTTTATAAGAAAGAACCTGTTGCCTTGACTGAGAGATATTTCCAAAAGGCAGTGGTTGAAACAGTATTGTGCTAGGGGAAGGTTTTGCTGGATTGTTGGGAAAGTGACTATTAAGTTTTTAAAGTAAACACAGCTTTTTGTTTATTAAGCTTGTTTCATCTGTTGTGAGATGAAACTATTTATTTTGGGGGACTTGGAGGAAAAAAATGTGAATTTCCTACTTTTCTTCCTTTCTCACCTTGATCTTTCAGATAACTTTGCTTCTAGCTGTCTTCAACAGGCCACAAAATGTACCATTGCAAACTTTGCTGAATTTTGATCCATTTTTGTAGTTCACAGTGTTATTATCCTGCTACATTATTAAAAGAATCAATTGGTGATAGAGTACAGCGTTACTTGGTATCTGCTTTTGTCCAAAATTGAAAAAAAAAATCTTAAAACATGGAATTTTTTTTTGCTTTCTTTCTCTCATTGTGTTTTATTCAAAGATTAATTACGAGTTTAAAAATAAAGTATACAAATCCAAATCTAAACATGTAACAACATAAATGCTTAAATTTATGAGAATCATATTGATTTTTCCTCAGGGTATAAGAAAATTGCATATCTTCCCAATTCAGATTTTATTGCAAGTTTCTATTTTCGATGTAATGGAACATGGAACAATTGCATTTCCATATACATAAAACATACAGATAAACAGCACCCTATTGCTCCATTTGAAAACTGCAGCCTGTGTTTTATTCTGTCTTTGATGGTTATGTTCAACCAGTTACTTAAGTATTACTTGCAGTGTAGATTCTGGGGTGTTGTATTCCTATTTCCTTGACTCACTAATCTAATAGATAGATACCAAATATCAAAATTAGTTTATTAGCATTTTCTTTGATCTTTTTTCTTTCTCTCTCTCAGCAGTGTAGCTCTTCCTTGATTTTTACCTTTGTCACATTTAATTTTCTACTTCATAAATTGGCCTTTTAAAGCAATTAGAACCTCTTAGTAAATCAATAAAAATGCCAATAGTTGCAAAGTTAAAATAGTGCTGGAATTATTAGCTAGCTATCTCTGTAGCAGTACTGCTCAGTAAGAACCTGACACAGTACCTTTTCTTGCAATAGCTGATTTTAGTCTTACTATTCACCTTCTCAACAAAGGTGTTAGCAAGACATGTTAAAAAGAAGTAGAATATGGCCTAGGAAATACCATGCTGTAGAGAATGTTTTTGAAAAGATGTGGAACTGTTGCATTATCAAATCTCCAATGACACTTGAACAGGTTAACTTCAGATGGAAGCAGTTGCTAACCTTGGTTTTCTGAAATTACTTTCATGTAAGTTTGCCTTAATATATTGGACTAAAAATTGTCTATTCAGAAGCTTCTTTTTGTCCTTTCTTCTATTGTTTCTGCCACAGGAGCAGTTGTTTAGGAAGTAGGATCTGATAGGCTGCTCCCTTGATGCCCTGCGTTCGTTTTTGTTTGTAAGCAAGCTGTGTTTCCTGCATAGGTCACGTAGGGATCTTACGTCAAAAAAAATATTCTAGATGGTTCTTTTTGAAATACCGGAGTAGATGTCCTCTAAGCTTTGTCCCCACTTGACCATTAAAAAGGCACTGCCTCATCTAGATTAGTGTTTTGAAACTGCTAGTTTTAAATTTCTTTCCCTCCGTCTCCGTGTAACTAAAAAATGTGCTCTATATGAGTATTTTATTATGATTTTTATTTAATCTTTAATACCACAGTGTCCACTTAGTTCAGATACTAAAATGCAGTTTCAGGCAGTTGTGTTTGGTTTGGAAAGAGACATCAAGGCACTTGATTTAGTTTTGTTCAGTGTTGGTACTGTATTTAGGGTTTTAGATTGCATAAAGATTTCTGTAGGATGAATATAGTCGGGGAAATTAGTTCCTCCTTTATTTGCATTGTTCCTTCCTATCATCCTCAGTGCTGCCCATCTTTCTTCAGTTCTTCTGTCTTTAGGGCTGTTAATATGTGTGAATCCACATGCTTTAAAAATTGGCCTTCTTGGGGAGGTCCAACTTCCCCTGGAGAGTAGAGCTTGGAGGATGTTTCGTTAGGTGTCTTGAGAAGGGGAAAAAAAGAAAAAGCTTTTGATGGATGAACTCACAGTCTGGCAGATGTGCTAACTGCTGCTATGAGCTTCCATAGCTTGCATCCTCCTGACCATTACTGAGAGCACTCTGTGCCTCCTCTTCCTCCTGTCTTTGAAGCACACTTTGCGTATGAAATAAAACTGCTTCAAACATATTACAGCACTGTGTTCTGTTAAAAGATCATTACCAGAAACTTTTTAAAGTTGCTTATGCAGATGAAAGGGATTCGGTGTTCACCATGTGTCTCCTCGTCTGGGAGAAAGAAAAAAAGACAAGACGCAGTAAGCTCTGCCCATTGTTACAGAGAACATTATCTAAGTTTTTCGACTTGCTTGGGTGCATCTTTCTTGAGGGAAAAAAACACAGACACCATTAATTTCAAAGTATGTCTCCATTCTGCTTGAATTATACCATGATTGCACACTTTCAAAGTTGTGAAAATAGATAACACTGAAATGTTGTGGCACACGCCGGCTGAGAAGGGTTTAGCCTGTGCATGGTTACAGAGCCGTGATCTGGCACTCTGGCACTGCCACCTTAAAGGCCCCTCTGCTCTGTGCTTTTGTCCCAGTGCTGTTTGCTCTGCTCTCAATTGTCCTGGACACTGCACTGTGCCGACATTGCTCCTCTCCATATTTAACCTTCTCGAGGTTATGACACTCTTCTACAGTGCATCATATCATTAATTTCTTCCATCAAACCCTTGGTAGAATGTCATGTATTCTTGAGAACACTGCCTGAATAAGGGGTTAACTTTTTTAATCTTTAGGCAACAAGTTGGTAGTGACGTATTTGTTCTTACATCCTGATTATTTCTGATGTGAAGTTCATCTTTTGCTCCAAAGATTTTTATCAGATAGGAGCTCCAACATGCATTAGTTTTGTTTGTATTTTGAGATGTGTGTAACACTGACCAAAGTATTTATGGACACCATCAGGCTAAAATTTATGCAGAAGGCTGCCTTTTTTTTTTTTCCTCTTCTCTCTCTATCGCTTCCGAATTTCACAAACATTTTTGAAGGCTTTGCCACTGCAGCTTTTTTCTTTTTTGGATGGTTTCCTTCTTGCAAAAGTTTCGGCTTCCAAAGAAAATGAAAATAGGAAGAAAACACTTTGAAAGTTGAAAAAATACCTTTGACTGCAGCTAGGAATGTTTTTTACATTCACACTAGATTTATTAGAAAAACATGGTTTGCACATGGAGATAGAATCTGTTCTTGTTATTTTGATCCAAGATTCAGTGATGCAAATAGGAATCTTTTCATTGACTTTAGTGGTCTCTGGATCAGGCTGCTAATTCAAAAGATTTTTTTTCCCCTCTAGTAACTTAACCTTTTTTTCTTTTTTTTTTAAGGAACAAATGTTCCTTCCACAGTGGGTTTGGCAGGGTCACCTTGCTGCAGAACAGGCAGTTCTGCTTAACAGCTGTGGGCATAATTAGAAGAAGCTGTGTGTGGGCTACATAAAAGCACTCGCCCGCACGCTGGAGAAAGTGGTAGTTGCTGTGGAGAGGCTCCAGTCTGGGTTGGTGTCTCCATCAACCCATCTGGGTTTCTTATTTTTGGCATTGGGAAGTGGATATTTTTAGAGTTTTCCTATTGTTATACCTCTATGTTTGGCCTGCAGAAGTACATCAAGTAAACATGAACTGTTTTTCTAAATGTGAATTTTACACTTATTAAAATACTATGAATATTTTTGTAGTAAACTGAAATTGTTAATAATCGTCTCCATACTAAGGTCAGTGAATATTCTTACCCTTGGATTTATCCATCGGTTAACTTATTTTAACTCTGACTATTTTTTGGTTAGATTAATTCTAAAGACCTGGTATCCTTTATACTTCCGTAATTCTTTGTTTTCTGCCAGGAGTCTGTAGCTTACGCTTGTGTTTCAGGTACCATGTACATTCCTTGCTAGCGTTTCTCTGCAGCAGTAGTAGGTTATAAACCAAAAAAAATATATGGGACAGTTCTGTCTTTCATATTCAATCTCATGTGTTTGGGCAGTCTTGGAGACAGACATTTGCAAACTCTGCCTGCCCTGAAAGCGGCTGGATGGGATCCAGCTCTGATCAAAAAGTCTTAGTTCTATTAGTTCAGGCAGATTTTTGCTAATGCAGTTGCAGGTACATTTAGCAAACCTGAAGTACAGACAGATTTGATTGTTTCTGCAAAGGGTTCATAGCAGCAATTACATATTTTAATTATGGTTGGTAGTATTGCAAGATGGTTTTGAATATGAAGTCTGCTCTTGTTAAACTGTTCGGAGTTTAATCTGTAAACCACGGGGATTTAGCTGTTCACGATGCTTGCCTCAAAGTGAAATGTTATAGCCTAAAATTCATAAATGATAAGATCATAATATATCATAAATGATATATTCATAAATGATAAGGTGTTACATGCAAATGTTAGTTGTGCTTTACAGTTAAGGAATTAAGAAACAGGAAAGTATGAATTTTTAAGAATCAAACTTTAGTAGGACCTAAATTAGATCTTACATATATGTCATAGTTTTGTGAATGGATAAGAATAGTATCTAGCACTTGTGTATTAGCACATTTCTTCCTTCAGGAGAACTTGCTTTTGGGATTTCTGGATGGTGGAGACATTTTCTGAGGAAGGTCTGTGGCACTCAAGTCAGAAGCAAAATCTTCACTGACTCATTAAATGTCACATTTCCACCTGAGTGCTTTTAGGGGAAAATATTTCTCTATATTGTTTTCAAGTGTCAACTGACTTTTCACCTTTAGAGGCCTGCTGTTTCCACCAGACAAATGATGAATTGGTGCTGCTGATGTTCTTAGTTTTGCACCTCTTTCTGTCTTCTTTTCTAGGCCATGCACCTAGTAACTGTATTTTGGTGCTTGGTATGCTGAGAATGTATGAAAAAGACCTGGGGAAAAGAACCTTGAGTTGATTGCTATTAGAGTAAAAAGCACAAGAGAGAGTGTAGCACATGTCCAAGGACAGCCTTGTATTGAGAATGCTTATGCTACAAATACTAGACACATTTTACTTATTATCAAGATAGGCAAAACTTAGTGGCTTGTTTTATAGATGGCAGGATGTGTAGCTGTTCAGCTGCAGCATTAAAATGTTGGTTATTCAGCTACTCTTTTCAGAGCAAACATTCTGCTATAAATATTATACATAAAGGCAAATATAAGTTCTGGATTTAAGACTGGAGTATTATCAAAAAATACCTATCTAAAAATCTTAGCTACCTACATATCTATCTATCTATTCCAGTGGCTTTCGCTTTGCTTTCCTTTTGATGAAACCTGATGTGACAGAGAAACTGCTAGATGCTGGCAAGTAATCCCTGGGTTTCAGACCAGCCAGACAATAAACAACTCTCTAATATTCAGTGCAGCAGCTTCTGTAGAGCCCATCTGTTTCAAAATAACCCTAATTCTGCTTACAGTGCGGAATGCCTCTTTGGCTGGAGCTTGTCCTAATTTCCACTGCGGCCCGCGTGGCCACGGTGCCATCTGCTGGGTGACAGAGCTGTGTCACCAGAGGCACCTTCCCCTGTGAGCCACGGAGGGGCTCAGGTCTCACATCGTTATAAGTTCCATTAGTGTCTATTAAATTGTTTCCCAAGGCTCTCTCTCAATAGCTTAAAGCAGTTTGCTCGTAAATCTCTCTAGCTTCTTTGCTTTCCAGTACAGGATAGTTTAGTGTTTCCTGATAGCCTTCCAAAATGACATTTCAAATCTTGGAACTGCTTGAAAAAGATGAGGTCTAAGCCTAGATGGGATCAAGTCATGGCCGCATGGTTTCTCCTCCATGTCTGACAAGGCTTTTGGGATTGGAATTAGTTTCTTGTGAATCCGGCCTTTCCGAGGGCAGACTGTGGTGTTGAGGTGATACAGTGCTGTGGCCCCTGAAAATCTGCAGTGGGAACTCCTAGTATTTGATAACTGCCCTCAATTCTATGTATTTTAGCTTCCCTCAAATATGGAGGAACTATTTTTCCCTGACACTCTCTCTGTATATATATATATTTTCTTCCTGTAGTGCTGAAAAGATTGTCTTTTTTTGCATAGAAAATAGTTGTGACAAATTACTATTTCTGCATATTTTTTTAAGTATGTTATTTTATTAACATTTCTATTGTATTAAAAATGAAAGATGTTGGGGAAATTCTAAGGAAATAAGTACTAGACTTATTTTGCTTGTTTGTTTGTTGTTGTTGTTATTGTTTTGGGGGGAGGATATTTTTGAAAGAACAGTTGCTGTGATTGTCCTAAACAGTTGGAGTTGGAAACATTCAACTCTGTGTTGGCATGTTTTGGTGATATGTGAATTTGCCCATATTAAAGAACAAAATAGCAATTGTTTTTCATTGTGTCTTTCAGATTTTGGTGGATCAACACATAACAATGTGCGGCGACCTTATGGCTTTTGGCTTCCACCTGAGCAGCTTTCAGAAGAGGAAATGAGAAGGCAAAGGCTTCGTAGATTTGAGAGACGGTGAAATTAGCAGGTGTTGATGAAAATTGCAAAGTGCCCTTCAGAATTACTAAAATATTTATAGTATTTTTAATTATTTGTATGCTACCAGTTGCAAAACTGCAAAATATGCTGAGGTTTTTGAGAGTTCAGGCTCAATTGGAGCTTATAGCAGAAGCATGAGATGAGAGGACTCAAACTGTGATCTTTACAATTTTCAGTCTTGATGCATGGGAGAAGGCTGGTACGTGGACAGATGGTTTTGCATGGACTCCGCTCGCTCCTGCTCTCTTTCTTTTGTGTAACTGGAAGAATTCCTTGGCTTTTTGACTGCTCACATTCTCACCCAGGTTTTCTTCATCACATACAAAGCCATTACATTTATGTTTTCAATATTTTAAAACTATGTAAATCTTACTTGCAAACTTTATACATGATGACTTATGCTTTGGGATTGGCATGTGAAATGTCTTTTTAAAAGATTGTGTTGATAGCAGCCTATAGGCTTGACCTTTCTAGCAGTCTTATAAGATGTGTAGAGTAAGAAAAATGCAACTATAGTTAGCCTAAGAAGTTATTTGATATAACCTCGGGTAGCGCGGTCTTCCTTAGATCCCGTCATTTCCCATTGTGTGTGTGTTATCACTACTTATAATTTCCTAAAGCCAATCTTTGCTTAAATCCAAAAATACTTTCCTTTATAGAGTTAAAATAACTTTCTTAGAACTTCTACTGAAAGGGAAATGGATGATATGCCATGTAAAGAATGCATTTATTTAATAATTTAAACCCTTAAAAATCATATACTTCTTTCTTAAAAGGCTGTATATTCTGCAGGCTTCTGAAATTTTATCATGTACGTGTTGTTCATGAAGCTTTAGAAGTGTTACTGTTTCTGTATATGTATTCATTTGAGGTCCAGCAGGAGCTGTAAGCGGTAGCAGACTTGTGGAGATCTTGCCTGAGCACAGAGAACGGTGAATTCTCTGTTTTCCGGAAGGCGTTTCCCTGCGCACCCAGCTGGAGCCCCGAGAGCTCAGTTGCCACTTTGGAGTGACCCTGCGCTTGCTACTTTCCAGGCAGGGCTGTCCCGGTGGTACCGGGCGGGCTCTCTGCACCCTCTCTCCGTGCAGGCTGCCCTCAGGCTGACTCCCAATTAATCTCACAAGTACACAACCAAAGCTGAAGCCATCTATCCATTTAGTAATGTTAACAAATGGAGCATTTTTTGTTCCAGTGGCATTTTGAAAAGCTGTTTTTTTTTGCTCAAACTCTTTCTTTTTGCAATAAGAGAATTTTTCCTGAGATTGGGGATATCCTTCTATAACTATTTCCAGTCCTGAAGGGGAGCGACTGCACAAGAATTAGGTGGTTGTCTTTTGGCACAGAATTGCTGGAATCTCTTCAGCACTGATTTAGTTGCATGTTAGGATGAATAATTTCAATGTGTTTTTTCAGGGCTGTGTGATCAGTGATCTGCGCTTCATAAAGTCTTGAGACCTGTCCTTCTCCATTGAGTTATATTTTGAGTGTAATATAATATCATAGCACTGTATTTTTCATATAGAAAAACTCCTGCAGGTAAATTGTTGAGTATATTGCTTAAATAATGTCCATCTTCTGGTTTTCACTAATGTGCATAATGGAAACCTCTGTTTGCTGAAAAATGCAAGGGCTATTCTCTCTTGGAAATGCCATTAGCTTGTGCCTCGTGCTGCTCTTGTGCCCGGGAGCAGCACAGTATGATGTTGTGGGGTGCAAGACCTTCGAGGTGCTGGCGGCCGAACGACAGGGCTGTGGTGTGACTTTGGTTGTGCTCACCAGGGCAGTGCGAGAGCACCGCTAGCGCCCTTGGGGCTTAGGGACTGGAGGTGTTTGCTGTCTTCTCTCTTGGCTGTTCTGTGCAGTAGAACAATACATGCAGTAGCCACAGAATAAAGCAACAGATATTCAGATCTTCTAGTAGGTCAGTTTTTTTAATTTCTTGCAATTTCTTGATTATGTGTTTTAAAAAAAATTGCATAGGCTTTGAATGTTTCGCTTAATGTGTAATAATTTTGTAAATGAGGAAGGAATAGCATTGGTGCCTCAAACAAATCATAGCGCTCTGCTGGAAGGTTTCAGTGTGCCTTACTTGGTCTGTTAAACTCCTTTTTCTCCTTATGTGGAGGGATGTTTGGTTTCCCCTCTTTATTCTTATTTTGTCAAGCACTTGCCACTAAATAATGATGGAATTTGTCAGTACTAAATTGTTTGGCTATTTACACATTTTTCTATATGAAAATGAAATAAATATTTTTTCACATTTCAAAATGATCTGTTTTTCATTATGGTAGTTAATAAAGCATGCATTTTAAATTAAAATATTATTAGAAATTAAGATTTATAACATGGTGGGGGCAGATTACTTATGCTGGGTCTAATATTGCTGCTTTTAAGTTCTGTGCAAATTTTGTGATTTTTTTGTTGGGAAGAAGTTCTGTTGTTTATAGTATTTTGGAAAGTTTATTAACAGAACGATTTTTAGCAGCATTTTACCCTGTGCTTTCCTTACAGAACATGGATGCATCCTCTAGCACTCCTTACCACCACCCACTCCGATTTCAGAGGCCTGATGATGGTAGATGCAAGTCACAGATGAATTTCTAATATATGTTCTGTTCCACTTCTTTCTTCCTGAACAAAAATTCAGGACAGTCTACATAAACTGATATCTCACACTAAATATTCTTTCATCCTCTTTAGTGGCTGACTCAATCTGCATAAAATAAGGATTATTCAAGGGGGAAAAAAAAAAGTAGTCCTGTTTAAATGTGTAGTATCTGAAATTTGATTCCTTTTTCTCAGGAACTGTGATATCTTGTGAATGCTTAGTGCTTCCTCTGCACTTTGTGTTCAGGTGCCAGGTAAGAAGTTCCACATCCCTAACGAACAGCTTTTGTGGCAGATGACTTAATTTCATTTTATATAGTTAAGGAACTTGAATTGGAGATGACAGAGAAAACCTGGAAGAGCACTGTTAGTCCATACAGTGATCCTGAGCAAATGAGGGGTGGGAGAGAGTGAAGGAAAAAAAAGAAAAGGTGGGGGCTGTGGGACTTTATAGGTCAGCTTGTGCCCGAAGATTGCAAAAGATTGAAGGGCTTGGAAAAATAGGGTAAGTACAACTGCTGAAGGGCTTCTCTGGTTTTGTGATGTGACAGGGAGTGCATGTTGCAGTTTATCACTTCTCACTCCATGCTTAGTGAATCATTATTTATTTATTTTATAATATCCCACCTGGTAAAGAGCAAATCCCCCTTGAACCAAAAGCGGTTGGTTGGTGGTACCCACACTCAAGACACCGTGGCTCCGAAGGGAGTGCGCAGCGAGGAGACCAGAACAACCTCCTGGCCCCAACGTGTGGTGCTGCCTGTGCCTGTTCCCTGCAGCGAGGCTGCCCCGGGTGCACAGGGCGTCAGGTGGTGGTGGCTGGGGGTGTTTTTATTTTTTGTTTCTGATTTCACTGAGTTTTTGCTGACACTTCTGGCTAATATTGCAAGAATAACCTGATGTGAGGAGATTTTTTTTTTTTTGCAGAGCACAATTTTTTCTAGAAAACTTTTTTTTTTTTTTTTTNCCCTGCAGCAAGGCTGCCCCGGGTGCACAGGGAGGCTGCGGCAGCCTGCACGGAGCCGCTGGCGTCAGGTGGTGGTGGCAGCGGGTGTTTCTTTTTGTTTCTGATTTCACTGAGTTTTTGCTGACACTTCTGGCTAATATTGCAAGAATAACCTGATGTGAGGAGATTTTTTTTTTTTTGCAGAGCACAATTTTTTCTAGAAAACTTTTTTTTTTTTTTTTTTTTTTTTTTTTTTTTTTTTTTTTTTTNATATGCCATGAAAATTTGTTGCTCATTTTGGAAGGTGAATGTTATTTCTGTGATGGTACTGCTGTGGGAGTTGCTATGGTGACTGCATTTATTGTGATAGCAGAGTAAATTGGCACATAAGAGCAGAGTACTTGGTCATTGAACAAATAATTGTTGCCCAGAGGGCACACTAATATATCCGCCTTGGATTATTTAAGCATTTTCCACTTTATTCTAAGTTTTAAAATTAAAAAAAATCCGAAAGGTAATTTGTCTTACTTATAATGAGATCTCAGAGGGTAAAGCAAATATTGACGGTTTTGAGCTTTTAGTTGTAGATATGGCTTTATGGGAAAATTAATCTTGTGAGGGTCTAAGCCTTGTAATATTTACTCATATCCAGTTACTTTTTCAGTGAGTAAGAAGACTGCAGAAAGAAGGTTTGCCATGCACATTTGAATAGCTTGGATATTTGTTTCCTACTGCATGCTCAGAGTAAAGGATTTGGGTTAGTTTCCATTGCAGCAAAACAAATATAAGCAAAGAGATTTAAGCCGTGTGGGTAATGAATCCTTGAAACAAGTTAAGGATGTTCTGGAATTTCCTCCATTAGTCTTTTAAGAGGTGGTTAGACCGGTGTCTGTTATGAGCTGTGGAATGCCTACTGTTGACTTGCTCTTGCTTTAGTTGAGTGGGTTGGGTTTGGTTTTGTACTCAGTTTCGAAACTCTTTGCAAGGATCCTTTAAGACCTGTTGGTGGGCACTTCACTCCTGTGAATCTTGCAACTTATGCAGAGTTTTCCGTGCCCAGATTAGAAGTTAAGGAATGTCCCCTAAAACTGTACAATGCAAATGAGTAGGACATTATCTATTTGACTATTTTTCTTTCATTTGTACCTTAAGTGTTAGGTGTACTGCTCTGCATCTGTTTATTTTGTTGGCTAAGGAACATATCAATCGTGTTTTTAAGGAGCTAAATTCAACCTCAGTTTAAACACCATAATTCAGTTGGTACCCGTAGGAATCCTTTCATTTGCATCAGTATGAAAAGTGTTTCAGCAGCTTCCAATAAAAGTTTTGAAATAGTTGGTGTGCAAGGGCCAGAGCTCCCCCTTTCGTCGCATGCAGCATTAACAGCAACAACAACAAATCTGGAACGCGGGTTCGTGTCAGTGGCCTTGATTCTGGGCACCTTCTGCTGTTCAGCACAGCTCTGAGGCAGGTGCTCATGCAAACACGTGCTCTCCTGCGCAGGCCGGGCTCCTACCGCCAGGTGCACGTCACGATGCGGCTACAGCAGGAATCAGCAGAGCAGGTTAGCGGCTGTTTTCAGCTGAGTCCTTCTACTGTATTAAGAATATGTTGTTTGTACCTCTTCCACTGCTGAAATGCAGATGGAACTGTCAGTATAAAAAAATACGTATTTTGACCTGGATTGTGTCCTTGTAACTAGTAGAACAGAGGATGAATGATCATTGATGCATTTCATTTCAAACATGCTGAAATGATAAAATGTTTCTTTAGGCAGAGTACATAAAATTTTCAGTTTCTACACTTGATCATCAGGAAATGCACGTATATATGCAGACATATATATGCTCAGCTCTTTTTATGGCCAAAAATTATATAGTATTGGTAGCACGTACTGCATGTATTTCACTTTTTACATGCTTTACTTTATTGTGCTTAAACATTTAAAATGCATTTGAAAGTACTAACTTGCCTTAGCATTTTTAAGATATAGTATGCAGAGGCTTAATGAACTACAGCTGCAGCTGCCTCAGAGTAGCCGTTTGTAATGCAGATTGCTTCAATTCCCATCTGAATTTAATTGCTCTCTACCTGTGAGAAATTATAATCTCTTCAATGAAAATAAACCTCTGTCTTCCTCATGCAAGACTGTTGAAGTGGCATATACAGAGGCCAACACAGGGGTATGTTTTCGTGGTCAGATCTGGCTTTTCTGTTTAGCAGAATTTTGTTTTACCAAGCTGAATGTGATGGAGTTTGCAGTTTAACTTTATTCCAAATCTTTCTATGAACTGCTGAGAAGTAATGGCTGTTCTCTGCCTTGGAGCCCTAGCTGGGAGCAGAGGGAAAATGTCGCCGATGTCCTGAAGACT
This sequence comes from Crypturellus undulatus, assembly GCA_013389825.1. Classification (NCBI taxonomy): domain Eukaryota; kingdom Metazoa; phylum Chordata; class Aves; order Tinamiformes; family Tinamidae; genus Crypturellus; species Crypturellus undulatus. The sequence continues at coordinate 551,056 of VWPW01030879.1, forward strand.
TGCCATGAGTTAGCGGCTGGCGGCCCCCGGGTGATGGGAAGGCCTCGCTGTAAATCCCAGGGCTGTGGTCAGTGCCAGGGTAGTTCCTCCAGGACCGTTTTAATGCCATTGACCTCCCCATGTAGCCAGGACACTCTTCTGTATTGCCTGCTAGGCTTGCCCAAGCTCTAGAGCTCTTGAATACAGTAGTGTGGGTCACCTGTGCTATAAGGACTAGCACAAGGCCGTGCCTCGAGGAGGGTTTTGACTCTTAGAAGCAGTCTAACTATTCTCTTTTATACATAATTTCATAATTAAGTCCCACATGAATAACCCACCTAACTATTTTCTGCTTACAATCACTGGACCAGTAATTACAGAACTAAAGCACATGTTGCTTTTAGTTTGGGCTATGTCTTGATTACTTTATCATATTAAGCAATTTATCTACAACTTTTTTTTTTTTAATGAGTGCAATATTTTAGATGGATTCTGCTGAAGCATGGAACAACCTGGCATACTTATTATGTATTCCAAACTATCAGTGACAGCCGAAAAATATCTCCAGTATAGTATGTTTTTATGAACCTTAGTAAACCATTCTTGGCACTGTTGCAAGAAGTGTGTGTCAAAATACCAGAAAACATGATTGTTTTATATCATATTTAAAAGCAAGTGCAAGATGATACAGTTCTAAGAAGGGGATTTAGATTATTTATTTAGGTCTTTGCTTCTTTGTTGATTTTTATGGGTATTATAAGATTTTTCTGAATAGAAACTCAATTCTCAAATCCCATTTTATTGCATCTTATTTGTCTTTAATTTGTCTTACTGAGACAAAGCTTTGAGCAACAGAGTCTTTTGCCCCGCTTAAGGAGCAGGTAACTAAGGCACAGGACCTGCCTTCACTAGTCGCTCTCTTCTCACAGCTCTGCACCTTGGAGATGGAGATCCTTTTAGTTACGACTCTCCACAACCAGGAAGCCAGAGTTGTGCGTGGGGGATGCCGTCTGGGGCAGGATTCTTTGACGCAAGGGGCATTTGTGGCCCTTCTGCGCACAATGAATTTTCCTTCTGCAATCAATGTGGGTTTTTTTTTTCAGTAGTTTCACTGTGATTCAAATGCACGTGTCCTGCTTTTGTTCCTTTATCGATGAATGCAGAAGGTGCAGATGTGTGCAGCTCTTACCAAAGGTGGTGCATTAATTTCTAAACTTTTNGGATTCTTTCACGCAGCGATTAATTCCCGCTCAAGACCTGCGTGTCCTGCCAGGCGCCGGGGGAGGCGCAGATGGGGCGAGGGCTGCGCGTGAGCGGAGGGAGCTGCCCCAGCGAGGGGCGGCCAGCGCCGGGCAGGGCCAGGCTGGGCCCTGGGCTCTTGGCTGCTTCCCAGCTGGGAGAGCAGGCGGGCAGAGCCGCAGCTGGCCTCGGGTGAGCAGGGCTGCTCCGGGCTCCCAGACAGGGATGCAGCCTGACCTGGCTGCACCAGAAGGATGGCCCATCCTGGCTGCGTCTAGCTGGGATTGCTGGAAAGAAAGATCCATCTTTCTTTCCTGCTGTTTCAGGCTCTGGATCTAGCTTTCAAATTGTCTGATCGCCTTGTGTGCTTGTGATATCTTTACAAGGATTTTTTTCTTGAATTAGGATTTACAGATGTGGTTCTTGGTCTGCTTGAAAACTACTTTGCTCACAAAAAAAAAAAAAGGCATACAAATGCCAGAAAGACATTTTATTCTCTTCTATGAAAATATCCTTTATTAAAGGGGTAGAAAGGGCATTTGTGGCCCTTCTACGCACAATGAATTCTCCTTCTGCAATCAATGTGGTTTTTTTCAGTAGTTTCACTGTGATTCAAATGCACGTGTCCTGCTTTTGTTCCTTTATCGATGAATGCAGAAGGTGCAGATGTGTGCAGCTCTTACCAAAGGTGGTGCATTAATTTCTAAACTTTTAAACAATAAACACTGCCAGTAATAATATATCAAAATAACTCCAGAGTAGAGAAGATTCCGTAAGGTGCTGCAAGGTGTGAAGTTTTACCTTCCTTTTGTGGTATATTTACAAACAAAAATGAACAAAATTTATTTGCTTCAGGGTTAGGTGATTTTTCGAAGATTTCTTTTATGCATCATGCAGATGAATTCACCCATTTTATCACCAGACTACTATTTCTTTTTAATTAACATTGGCAACTACTTTGGACTAGAACTTAATTTCATTTAACTGCTCGGGAAAAAAAATAATTGCAAATATAAATATAGCTTTTTAAGGCTTCATTATTTCAGTTAATTTTATTTTCTTACATAACAATCTGCTCCTAATGTTTTGGCAACTTTTTTGTTGCTTATAAAAGCTCAACTAACAGTTCTTTTCCAGTTTGTTCTGTACTGCAATGGTAAAACAAGATTTGATCTTCACTGTTTTTATTATGTGCAAGCATATGTTCTCAATAAAGTTACATTTTTGCCCATCCCCCAGAAACAGAGTGGGCAACCTTGCTGAGCGTGGGAATTGAAGCTACAGTGCTTAAGACTTTTATCTCGACTTGAGTGAAGCTTTTGACAGTGTCTCCTAGAACATCTTTGTAGACAAGGGGATGATGCAGCTGATAGACGGAGACAAGCGGAGGCCGACGATAAAGGGGCCGTGAAGCCGCTTTACAGAAACCTGGCTGAAGTGCCCAGCCCAGAGGGTTGTGATCAGCAGCAGGAAGCCCAGCTGGAGGCCAGTCACTAGTGCTGTCCCCCCGGTGTCGATACTGTGGCCAATACCGTGTAACCTCCCTGTTAATGACCTGGATGATGGGACCAAAGGCTCCCTCAGCAAGCTGGGAGGTGATGCAACACCGGGAGGAGGGTTGATGCTCCAGCTGACTGTGCTGCTACGTGGAGGAACCTCGACAGGCTGCAGAAATGGGCAGAGAGGAAACCACCAAAGTTGAACAAGGGGAAGCACCAAGTTGTGCCCCTGGGTAGAAGCAGGGGCAGCACCTATGCAGCACCATCGTGCACTGGGAGATGACTGTCTGGAAAGCAGCTGAGAGAAGGGCCGGAGGTTTCTGATGGTCACCAAGTTGAACACGAGCCAGAAATGTGCCCTTTGGCAAAAAAAGGCCAAGAGTCTCGTGGGCCTTGGAAAGAGCAGTGCAGGCAGGTTGAGGAGATGGCCCTTCCTCTCTGGTTAGCACTTCTAAGGCCACATCTGGAGCGCTGTGTCCATTGCCAGGCTTTCCGGTACAAGAGAAACAGAAATACTGGAATGAATCCAGAATGGGCCACAGAGATAATTAAGGCTTGGAGCAGCTCTCATGAGGGAAGGCTGAGAGAGCTGGGAACAGCCTGGAGAAGAGAGGGGGAATCCTGTCAATGTTTAGCCATGTCTCATAGGAGGGAGTAAAGACAACTGAGCAGGAGTCTCCTCAGCGATGCCAAGTGGCAGGACTACAGACAACAGTCACAATCTGAAATACAGGAAGCTCCGTCTGAGAATAAGAAAACACTTCTTCATCAGGAGGCTGAGGCTGAGCACTCTCACAGGTTGTTGTGGAGTTTCCATCCTTGGAGATATTCAAGATTCGACTGGATGCAGTCCTGGACAACCTGCTGTAGTTGTCTCTCCTTGAGCAGGAAGGTTGGACCAGATCATCTCCAGAGTCCCTGCCAACCCCAGTTATTCTGTGCTTCTGAGAAGGTACTGCATACTTGCACATCTCTATATATCTTCGAGTGAGAGGTGTTGTTTATAATATGCCTTATAAAACACACATTCTCCTCCTGTTCTAAATATTCCTTCTAACAGGAAATCTGTTGTCTTGCATAATCATGCAATGTGTTCCTTGGCAATCCAGAACAACTTACTCAAGACTCCAAACTCTCCCTGTTGCCCATTTATTATGATAGTGAACTCTGGTGTGACAGACTTATTTTTTTCTGGTCTCAGGTGGTTTACAGTAGCTCTTAGTATCTATAGATGTGCACATGAGTTGATAAAAGTCAATATATGCATCTTTCAGTGCTATATATCAATACAAAACAGAAATGTGGACTTTGCAATATATTCCAATATCAAGTAATGTTTAACCTTGAGCATGCTGCTCTTCCCTACCCTGCTCAGTTTTGTCCTGGCTGTTAGCCATGCTTCAAGCACACCTGACACCTACTGATTTTTTTTCTCTGTTCTTGTCCTTCTTTGAGAGTTCCTGACAGAGGGGCTGATGCAAACTGCAATTCAGGCATCACTGTTATGAGCCAGAAACTGTATTCGTTAGCAAAAAACTGACATGTTCCCCGCTGACCCTGGCATTCAATGAATGGTGCAGATCTGAAGTCTTCTAGGCAACTTCCAGGTGACATAAGGGACTGTCCACCTCCCTGATCACCCGATCCAGTGTGCTGCAAAGAACAACGGAAAAAAACACCTTGATCACTGCATGTGAAAAATAGGTAAAGGATGTTCATGTGTTTGGGGGTTTTGATTGCTTTGATGGTGCTACTTTGTTCACAGATTGGTGTAAGCTTTCGTTGCTGTAGAAATACTTCAGTAGTTCCTTAATAATTTCATCTCAATTTTTTTCTTTAATAATTTAATCTCAGTCTTAATAATTTATGTATATGAAAAAATCTAGAATGAGCTTACTTATTTTCCTTGCATTTATCAAACTGAAGAAAAGAATAATCCAGGTGGATACTAAATGATGTTCTCTAAACTTGCTTCAGATCTGATTGGAGGACAGCATTAAAAAGAACTTTTAATTTCTCAAAACGCATCTTTGCGCAAGTTTATGGTGCCCATTCTTTATTAAAGACAAGCCAGCAAAATCTTTTTGATTTTAAGAATCACGTGTAACTTAAGGCAATGAGTTCATTATATACGTTACAGATGTGTTCTGTAATTTGGATTTGATCCATTTTTGGTGTTGATTTTACTCTGTAGGGTTTGCTAGATATTTGAGTTCACTTGTCAAAGCTCAAATCTGTGAACCTCTGTATCACAAAAGCCATATTTCTATGTGTGTGCTCGTGTGCACAGACTCTTACCATCAAAAAGGAATATCCTATCCAAAGACTTCTCCAGTTCAGTGGGCAGGGAGGAATTGACTGGTCTTGGCTATGAACGGCTACAGCCTGCGCCGGCGCCTCGCACACGGCACATCTGCTTATGTAGGGCCGGATCTCCTCCTCAGAGAGCGGCGTCATTGGGAGAGGAGCAGCACTTGACAACCAATAAGACTTATCATTTCGGCTGGCGTAATAACATACTTGGTTGATATTACAGTAAGCAAAAGGCATGGTATTAAATATAGGAAGACAAGATCCAGCTAGACCTAAAAATAGTAATAAATGATGAAAGTTACTGCATTTTTTTCCAAGTAAGTTCAAAGCAGTATTTTAGCCAATGTTATCACAAAACTATTACTTAAGAGATGCTGCATAATTCACAACTCCTAAATCTCCCTACCAAAATAATTAATAATATTGTAAGTAGAATCTTTTTTTAACTAATATCTTTCTTTGACCAATAACATTTCAGGATGTCACAATCCAGTATTTGAACATGATGTAGTTTGTCACCATGGGAAACTGTTATGATAACAAATTTCTTAACTGTGACAGCACTGAAAAATTAATTAGGCAAGAGGAGACAGCTGGTTAAAACAGAGAATGGCAATTTACGCACTCACTAGGAATAGTGAGAAACCAAATGTCCACATTGCTAAAATAGATAATTTTTGTGAAGGGTGACAAGCTGTTGTGACTATTGACCTGGGAAGAAATCTCATCAGCTGTTTTGTTGCCTTCCAGGTTGTTGCCTTCCTGGTTTCACGGACCCTCAAACTGACGTAAAAGGATTGAGACTCGTCACAGGGGCACCTACGCTGCAAACACTGGCAGAAACAAGGAGTGACTACTGCATAGGTCAGATTCAAGTTCTTCTTCCAGAACTGAGTTTGGAATAGTTTCATAATGATCTTTCAGTTAATGTAATCACTGAAAATATATTCTGCCTTGAACTTCATGATTATTTCTGTAAAGCCCCAAAATCTTAAAGTGTGCTGTAAAGACATATAACACTCCTACACAAAAGGCAGTTTTGCTTATTACAGATAATATTCCATTCTAAGAATAAGAAAGCATATAGAGTAGCCTTAGTAAGGAATAAACCTGCAAAAAGAACACATTTTGGTCAGGGGGAACAGGGATTTTATTTTACTTGGCTCTTATTTTCACTGTTGCTATAAGGCTCTGTGTTACTAAATATAGCTACCCCGGGGAATGCCAAACATGCAATAGTGAAAACATTTCAAAACAACACTGGTGTACTAAAAATATCTATTTTTTATTACTTTTAGTAAGTTCTTTTAAAAACTTCTTTTTTTCAGCTTATTAACTTCTTCATCTTTCATCTTAAGGGACTTCTCTGCCTCTTGTCTAAAAAGAGGACAAAAATTCAAGAATTTTCTTCTGTTTAAATTGCAGCTGTAGCATTTCTGGCCACATATTTAGGCAGCTAACTTTAGTCAAGATTGGTACAGGTGGCCTAGAACACCAAACTGGACCTCTCTTCATTATAAATTCATTATAATCAATATAGAAAAAATCTTGAAAATTAGTATGGAGTCTGCAGAAAGTAAATAATCGATGATAGTTCTTAAATGTGTGCCCCCTCAGGCTTGTCTTTAATTGTATATAGAGCATATCACATTAGATCTCAACTGGAGAGTGACTACTGTGTAGTGCAATACATACCAAGGTCTTGATTATGAGCTTTCTCTTGTCCTTCCAGGTACAATAGGCTATAGCCAGTCCATAATTTTGGCATCCCCTGCGGACAGAGTGGTTCTCTGTCTGATTGACTGTGAAGAACAAGCAAGAATCCACTTTCTGATCTAACTTGAGGGCCTGGTGGTCCTGGGATACCAGTCTGGCCAGGTGGACCTGATGCACAGGAGACAAGATAAAACAATTTTTTTTGCATGAATACTTAACTAGTGGGAGCTTTTATTTTTTGCTTTATTTTAGTGCTCAGTAAGGGATTCCTCCAGTCCTGACTGACTGAATATAATACAACTTCATGGGGGCAGTAAAGGTAGCAGAAGACTCGCATTATGCTTATTACTGGAGAGAACTGAAGTAAGTTGCTGCTGAGTGCCCTGATGTTGTGTTTTATGGTCCTGCCTCTGTGCTGCATGGATATTTACCCATGAAAAAATGAACTGTGGTGGGCAGTAATTTTATGGACTTGTCTCCTAGGATGACACTGCTTTCTGGACGTGGTTTTCTTGTTAATAATGTGTATTGAGATTATTCTGGAGCTGCGGCCTTTTTACTTGCTATCAATCCACAAGTGTTGCTACCAGTGCTTGAGCTGAAGGGGAAAAAGGAATGGTCTGGTATTGAGGTCGGAGAGAGAACTAGGGTGAACGAGGGGAGTGGAGAGCAAGCATGATTCTCAATCACCTCGTTCATCTCCCCTCAGTCACGTGCCTGGGTTGCTGCATGAACGTTACGGATGGGAACAAACCTCCTTCTCCTTGGTCTTCCAGGCTCCCTCTCCTGCTGAACCTTGGTTAGCTGTACACAACAGTAGTGCCCTTGTCAATCTAATCTATGTCTTTAGTCTGGGCTTATCGAGAGCACTTATGCTGAGTGCATTGAAGGTGTTCTGAACTGGAGCCAACACTACTCAAAAGCATCAGTAAGTTTGTATTTAAAATGAAGACATCACAGCATATGCTTATCCCATCCAATGGTGGTAATCAGGCGGGAAATACATCATTCTCACCTTGTGGTCCAGCGTATCCTTGTTCGCCTGCACTCCCTTGGTCCCCTGGGGGCCCAGGTGGCCCAGGTAAGCCATCCTGGCCCGGCAGGCCACATGACCCTTCTTCACCTTTTCTTCCTAGACAAATACAAAGGACGTGCTCTTCCTTCACAGGGTTGTATTCAACATTTATCATTGTCATCATTTAAATTGTCCATGTGCAGCACGCAAAACTGAGACCACCAAGAAATTACACGTAAGAAACACAAAGGTCTAGAACTCTTTTTTTTTTCTCCTTCTGTAATTGGTTTATAGCTTATTCTCGTTCTTTGCGACTGCAGTGGCAGTTCAGAGGAAGAAGAGACAAGATGAAAAAACAGACAAGAACCCTTTCCAATACCTTGTTTGAAAAACTAAAACAGCCATCCAAGCCTTTCAAAACCTAAACTTACCTTGGGGTCCAGGGTGACCTATCGGCCCTGGTAATCCTATAGAACCATCATCTCCTCTTTGCCCTGCTTCTCCAGGAGGCCCTGGGATTGTAGGGCATGAGTCATCTATTCTTCCTGGTTCACCAGGGTCACCTCAAATGTGTAATAGGAAACAAATCAGACAAAAGAGTTGTTAGTTGATTTTGGTATTCAAATGGATATTTTAAAGTGAAAAATTTATACTTAGCCTTTAAGAACAACATTTAACAGGATGGCAGGGGTTCATAAGCGTGTGCTAGCTGACACTTGGTCTCCATTCTCTATTCTGTGTTAATGTGCCCCCAAATGATTACAATTAACGCGAGCTGTTCTGTCCCACAGCACTCACAAAAGATTGTGGCCATTCTCTCTCTCTCTGTCTCTCTCTTCCTCTCTCTGTACTAAAAGTTATTGGCTATTTGCATTTTGGAACAAAACCAAAATCAGACCAGTTTAATCACACTAAGAATTAAGTGTCAGTCTGTACCAACCACATATAGGATTCAGACTCTGGATAGGTTTCTGGCTAGATAGTGTCTGTTGTGATAAGTGAACAAAATGGAGGGATAAATAACTTGAAACAAAAATATTTTATATATCTCTGGACAAAATTATAAGCGGTATCTTAGCATGAGCCATCTTATGCAGCACCATTATGATAATGCTCTGCTTGGATATGCAAGCCATTTATGTGAAAAATCTTAATAGAATTGCACTGTCGTGCAGGATCCTATTCCTAGCAGCCTGGCTAAGACCTTCTAATTAAATGGATTGTATCCAAACAGAAGGAAGCCCAAATGAAAACAGTAATCAATAAACATCAACTTACCTATGAAACCTGAAAGATTTGAAAAATGGAAAGCAGATTGCAGCCATTGTGGTGCAGGTAGGAACAAGTGTCAGGCATGTAAATTAGAATAAAGAACGGAATGAGAACTAAAATCATGAGATGACATCAAATTAAAAAAAAACATTTCAGAAACTTTTATCAAATTCATAGGAAAAATAGATTTAGAGTTTTTCCAAGGTTCCTTAAATTTTCTATATTCAAGTAAATATTAGTAAGAATATATATGAATACAAAGATGAGTTATAAATGAATGACAAACAGCAACAGGTTCAGAAGTACCTGAGGGACCTGGAGGACCAGGCTTTCCTTGAACACCTTGGTCCCCTGCTTGTCCTGTAGCACCAGGTGGACCATGTGGGCCAGGGATTCCCATAGGACCTGGAAAGAAAACAGCTCTGCAGTTACAATGTGTTCACATTCCAAGGTGAACACACACAAGTAAGATTGGCTGCTTGAGTAACACGTACTTGGGACTGCTCAACTCCCTTGTCTCAGAAAGAATGAGACAGAACTTTTTTTCTTCTCTCCCTACTCTTGAATTTAATTAATATTTAGAGCTTTTCCTTTTGCAGAGAAAGGACTTGTGTAGAAACATCTTCTCTACAATCTGTGGAGGGAGCATAGAATTTAGATCCATGCTTCCAAACTACGGAACCTGTTGAAAGCCAGCTATTCACAGTGTGGACGTGTGACTCCGTGTTACCTCATAGCCATCTGCAGCTTCCACGGTTTCTCAAAATATTTGGCTTCAGAATGTCACGTTGGTGGGGGACTCCTCCAACAAGATATTGGAACCACTATGTGTGAATCTTCTTCCCCAGCCCTAGCTTCTCTGTAGATAAGAGAGCCCAACTGTGACGTGCCGCTTTCTATCTGGCTGCACCAGCCTTGCCCACGGCAGTCCTTGTGCACAGGGACCAGTTGTTGGCTCATGCCCATTGGTTAAAAGCTTCACATCATACCCTTTGGGCCTCTTCTTCCGTGGTTCCCTGGAAGACCTTTAGCTCCTTGTTGCCCTCGCTGTCCAGGAATCCCAGGTGCCCCTTGAAAGCCAATGTCCCCTGGATCTCCTCGCACAAAGACCGTCTCTCCAGGAGGGCCAGGATTCCCTGGCTGACCTACAGTAAAACCATTTTATTCTGGAAAATATACACAAGGTATGAACATCTAAAATAGATATGTTCCACTGATTTTTTTTTCACTGGGATATGGTATATCACTTGCATGTTTTTGGAAATACTAGCCTTAGTCTTTCTTCTGAGACACTGATAAAAAGGAAATCAGGGGAATAGCTCCTAAAATTACATAGATTCTGCATATGGAGGAAGCAGCAAGTCAATGTTACCTTCATTGAAACATTGTTTCTTCGTGTTTATTAGTGTAGACCCTTCCAATCTCCATCCCCTATTTCCCAATCTTTTGACTAGGCAAGGAAAAGGTCAGATAATTACCTAAGGTAAAAAGGTCAGAGCAAGAAAAGGCAAGAAAACTGAATCTGGAGTTCATTGTTTTATTCTTGCTCCAGTGACCTGTCCACTGTTTCCTTCTCTGTTCATTCATAGAGGTTTTGATTGGTTTCTTTGCTCCCTATGAACTTCTGGATGTTGTTCCACAGGCAACAACCCAGTGTCTCACACTGCACCAGCACCATGGCTCACGTTTGATATTTTTGGTTTTTAATAAATACCTCTGATGCCATCTAAACCAGGTGGTCCTTGGTCACCTGGAGGACCAGGAGGAGCACTCACAGGAGACCTTCCCATAGGTCCAGCAGGTCCAACAGCTCCTCTTCTACCTATAGGATCACATAAGAAAAGTGCTGAGTTTCTTGTCTGTTTTTATTTTAGATTACAGAAATAAGAAGTTATTAAATAAAATACTGAAATGCGAAGACATGGACATGGAGGTAACATATTCTGTCTATTTTATACTGAATATGTTGGTGATTAAGCTAATCAAGACATTTTAGAATTGAAAATACTTGTTACCTTCTAAAATTTTTAATTCCTTTCAATAAAATCTACTTAAACTGAAGATGTTACAGAATGGATCATTACAGAATGGATTGTCACACATGGGTGTCATTACCCAAGATAATGCTCTACCTGTGAGTTCTAACAGTCAAGAAATTGTATAAGTGCAAGACTAGTGCACAGGCAGTATCCTGCCTGTGGCAGGATAACTATTCATGTCTGAGAGAGAGTTCAGCTATTTTCAAAAAACTAATAGCAAACAAGATAAAGTTACTAGCCCTAGGTGTACTGTTCTTCTGATATGTAAAAGCCTGATGTTTAATGGTTAATGTCTGTGTTTTTTTTTTTTTTTTTTTTGCAAAGACATTTAAGTCTTACTTTGCATGATATGTAGGAATAGTCACCATCCTGCATAATGCTTTTGAATACAGGAAGGTTATTACCAACGGTTGTACCCTGACTTTTCTTTTCTACAGGAAAGAAATCTAGTTTATTTGAGCTTGTTTTCAACTGCATTCACAGTCCATGAAAACTGGTAACTGTTTGAATTGAGAAGACAACTGATTGTGAGTTTGTCTTGCATTTATTCTCTGCACTGGAATTAATCTCAGGAAGTTTGCTTTGATCAACCCTGTGATCTTCTCATATTTGATGTTGCCTTATTCTTTTTCTCCTTGCATCTTGTACCACTTCTTCATATCTGTTTCTCAAACATTTGCTTCTTCCTACTTCTGTGCAATTCCTTCATCACCAAAGCTCTTAAATAATAATAACATTTTTCTAATATAGTTGCATCTTTCATTTACATCAGGGCAGATGAGGGAGTTACTGTATTTCTGTGACTACACACCTGCCCATTTTTTCTTTAGGAATTTGCCAAAATGCAATTTTTAGCAGTACCCTGAGTCTGTTCAAGTCCACTGCCTTCTATTCTCATTCCTAACTGGCCTGTAAACATAATAATAAATATTTGAGTATCTATAACTGGTAAGAAAGTAGCATTGTATTGCACTGGAAATGGTTTTCTTAGTGAGGGTGTGTCCTGTGTCTGTATTCATGTTCATAAGCTTCATTTCAGGTTTGTAGGGCACGATGAGGAAAAAGCTTTTCTTACCTGGGAATCCTGGGAACCCCCTTTCTCCAGGGGGACCTGGAATAGAAATACCAGGCCATCCAGGTTCACCTCTGTCTCCTTTCGGCCCATGTTCTCCTGAGTATCCCGGGGTCCCTGTTTCACTTTGACCTTTATAGAAAAACCATCATGTACATATAGTCTATAGCACGTACAATTACAGATGTGCAGAATAGAAACATCAGCTGCAGATGTTTTTCCTTAGCAAGGTCTCTCTAGCACTACTTTTCTGGTTTTCACTTGGAAGCTGGATACAGCTTTGTTGAATCTGGCCCTTATTCATTCACCTCTTTCCTTCAGGGGTTATTTTATACGGTATTATTGTCTGTAATAATGAAATGTAAACTGATTCAGGGTGCTAAATATAATTTATTATCAGCATAAATTCGTAATCTCTAGATAGCTGGTGAGCACCGATTTTAATACTACTTCAAAAGTTCTTTTTGAAAGTTGCAAATAGACTAGCATGAGTCAAATCCAGGTTCCTCTGAAGTCTGCAGCACAAATCTCTTTGATTTTAATGGGGCTGGGATTTTGTAAGTCTCCTTTTAATTTGTTAGTTTCTCCCTTACATATAAGAAAAACAGGAGACTTGGCTTTACTTTGAATCATCTGCACTGAATATTTTCATTGTTAAAACAGCTCTGAAAGTTTCTAACAAAACTACACAAGTAATGGAATTTTTAAAGTTTTCTCCACAACTACCTGCAGGTGTGTTACAAGATTATTAGCTTTAGGTTCTGTTTGAAAGTTTATCCTGACTTAATGTTCTCTTCTGAGCAAGGCAAAAATTAAAATAACATGCATCATTCCTTGTACATTCAGTCAGTTAAGACGTTTTCTGCTCCACATGACTATTTTCATTCTTTACCTGGAGCTCCTGGGGAACCCTTTTGACCTTTTAGTCCATCCAAGCCATCTAATCCAGGCAGTCCAGGAAGACCTGAGAGGTATTACAGGCCACAAAATGAATGCCATAAAAATCATTTAGACAGTCAAAATTAAAAATCATGCAGTTTTCCTGACAATATTCTGGATCAAGACAGAATAGTTGCTGAATTTGATTCATACTGGCGAGAGAAGAGGAGACCACATTGTAATTGAGTGCAGTTGTCTTGGACAGGGAAGTGTGAAGGAAATCTGAAAATAGCAGCCAAAATATCCTTTTGCATCAAAGCAATTAGAAAACATGCACTTTAATCCTTTAGGTATTTCTGTACTGCAGCTAACAGCAAGAAGCTCAGCATGAGCTCCCTCACTCTGCACCGGCCCTAGGGACCGCGGCTGGATGCACGAACTGCTCCCAAGGGAGCCGTGCTGGCACCCAGCGGCTGGAACCGGCTGGGACCATGGAGCTTCTGCACAGCTGCTCTTCTAGCTTGTGCGGTTTGCACACATGTGTGGCTTTGATTTTTTTCTCCTGGCCTTGCAGATTTCACAAAGGAGACAGGGGATGCAAAATACCATTACTGAAATACAACAAATAAAAATAGGCTGGAATTTCTACCTCTCTCTTTAAAAAAAAGAGTTGAGCTAATCTGAAATCGTGCTCATTTTTTTAGTAGAGAGCCAAATATTTCCATGTCATTAGCATTTTATAGCTTCCTAAATTGTAGATGAAGTATCAAACAGACAAAAGATATAAACTTATAAAACACAAACTGCAGGCTTTTCATACAGTGCCTTGCTGTCTCCATTTTGAACAATAAAGAAGTACAAGTAAATGTACGTTCATTTTAAGTAAAATTCAAAATTTATTCATGTTTTATTGAAAATAGTACCGATATTCTGGTACTTCTTTGGTTAGAGAAAGGTGTTATTTTGTGCAGATGCCAATTAACTTGTAAGACATATTAAAAACACTCTAGAAAAAAGATTTTTTTCAGTCATCACTATGTTATTGTTTTGGGAGATATAAATGAATTATTTCACAATGCTCCTACTTATACATCCTAACTTAAAGCTGCTTAGTAATGAAACTTTAAGTTCTTGTCATGTAGCTTGCTTTCATATAAGAAGATGTTGGTGTTTAAAACGAGAGGAGAGGTAAAACCCTATCAGCTGGGGACTGAGGAGACAGGACTGTGATTCTGGGGTGTCTTTCTAGAGCTAAGGATGTAACTGCTACCGGTAGGAATAGATTTGACAGAATGGACTTAAGACGCCTCCTGCTCTGGAGAGGAAAGGAATGTAGTGGTTGCTGATGTTCAAGATGCTCAACACTACTATCAGTGAATATTTCTGTCCTTTCACCACTGTTGCTTTCCTCTGCCCAATTTCATTTTGCTACCACCTAGGCCTTCCAGCCCAGTTCTACTGTGCTTTTCTTCCTGTCTCTGTTTCTCTGTCTAGCCTTTTCCTGGCAGAGGAGATATCTGTGCCAGTTTCTGTGCTGCATGATAAAAATCTGCTGTATGTCCAGCACAGGAATCATGTTAGAGTTGAGCATATATGAATATATATTTTTTTCTTTTAATTTATAAGCAATCACATTTCGTAGGGACAAACTGCTGCAAACATCAGCAACTGCAAATGTCCTTCATCAAATAATGCACCAGCCAGATCTGAAAGTCAAAGATGCAATCATCTGAGAAAGGAAAAATAAAAGGTTACTAAAGTTCTTTAACAACCACAGAAAATAATAACCCAATGGTTTGTTCTCAGAAATTGTGGAACTATTTTAGTTAACAAAAGCAAAGTAGTAGAGACTTGCCTGGAAAAATTTCAATGCTGAAAATTAAACGTTTGAGAACCTGCAAGACCTTGGTAATATACTCTACTATGTAAGGAATCCTGCTTATGACATGCAAAGCTAATAATCTATCCGGTAATATCTGTTGTGTCCTTGATTCATTGCTCTGTCTTTTCATGACATTTGTTCCAACTTTCAATCCTACTTTCCATAGACTCCTTGTGCTTTGGGGATGTTCCCTTTTTTACGTTTATGTGATATTTGTATGCCACTGAGATATTTAACGGTAGTATTTTTTTTAATTATTATGGACTTTAATGATTTTTGGAGCTCAGTTCACCATTTAAAACTTTTTGGATGTTTAGCATATTCAGTCAAGACTGATGGCCTTGTTTACTTGCTTTCCAAGGAAATTCTGTCACATTTGCCAACAATTCATTATAACATCAACACTTGTAATTCTAGATTTTGGACTGTTAGAGTTTCATACGTCTAGGTACAGCTGAATTGGCTGACCTATATGTGAACCATTGTCTCTGTGTTTTAAAGACAAATTCATCTTTTGCTTGTGCAAGTAATTCTGCTGATCTTTCTATTTGCTTCATCAAATTATTCACACAAGTGAGGCTTGTCAGTCTGAGCCCTTAAGTAGTAAAATTATCTCTGTAATAAAAAAAAAGTGACTGTTCTTTTGTAGATGCTATTAAACTATATTTTTTATTCTAAAAATTCTTCAGGTGTGAGACATGTAATGTATATGAAAAGCAATTAGGCTAACAAGGTTGTGTCCTTAGCAATAAACAACCAGTTAACCATTTCATTTCTAATGCTACTTATTTATTAAAAATAGTGCAAGATCCATATTCTACCGTGAATTGGAATACTAATTCCACTTAGTTGTTGTCATTGGATAAAATTTCAAAGGTACTACGTCTTTTTTCAACTATGCTGGCAATAAAGAGTCTAAGCTTTAGCATGCAACTTGGTTTCTTATGAATTTCTATCTGAAACTGAAATTTCCTTTATCCAGAATACATGTTAACATGTTATGTTTCTTCTGCAGGATTTGGGATAATTTCTGTATAATGTAGGAGTGTCTGAGTGCTCCTAACAAGATGGAAAGGATCCATCTACTACTAAAAAGTTTTCTGGAGTGCAATGCTTTTCTTTCTTCTTCAAACTTAGATATTGTTTTCAGTGCAGAAGCCAATATTGTTTGAGACAATGAAAAGTTGTCTTTCAGATTATGCACCAGCAATGAATCTGTATGACAGTTTAAACCAGTACCCCAGTATTTTTCTACAAGTTGTAAATGGTTTCTGTGTTTCATTCGGTTTTTCTAGTAGCTTATTAGAAACCTTCCCTCAAGCTGAAATTGAGAATCTCCTGTCCTCTGTAACCATTGGTCATAGACCCAGGTGTTACACTACTGTGATATCTTTATATGGGTCGTTACTATTACTGTTTTTACCCAGGAACAGGTTATGAGGCAACTATCACAGTATTTATAAAATGTAACTTTTAATTTCATTATTAACATTTTCTATACTTATAAGGATATAGTCTTCTTCAACAGAAACAACTGTGTAGATCAACCACTGTTCAATCTAAATATAACAACTATTGTGGAAACATAATTTTTGGGAAAAATTTCTACATACAATCTAGCAAGTATGAGGGTTTTTCTCTCTTTTTTAAGACAAGGTTATTTTTATCATCACAACTTGATAAAACAGGTTGAGAAGTTTCTGGTGTTTGAAGACACTATGTTTTTTTCATCATTAAAACAACCCGCAGCAGCCTGCTCTTTTTGTAGAGTAACAGTGGCACTCCATGGTCAAAAGGTAAAACAGCATAATTGAAATGAAAGTGAAAAAATCTGAATTATTGAAGAGAAAAAAAAAAGACATTTTCTTCACTTTACTTCTGCCATCAATATGGTTCTACTTTCCTTCTTACTCACTTCAGATTGTAGCAAAATTTGGGAAGGGGGCATTTGTATTACTTGAGCGGGATTTTCAAAGATGCTGGGAACCAGCTTAACTGGTTTTTTTTGTGTGTGTGTATGGATTCAAAATCATGCTTGTGTTAGGCATGTTTGAAGGCTCTTTTCTATTTTCAGTACTAAAAGGACCGTAATATCTGATGCTGTTATTCCACTCTGCTGCTTACCCTTTCTGCCTTGAGGACCAGCCAATCCTTGCAATCCTGGAGGTCCTAAAAACCCATGTTTCCCCCTTTCTCCAGGTTCTCCTGGCAATCCTGGAGGGCCCATAGCACCTGAGGAGGAAAAAAAAAAATTAATATCCAAATCCATTAAGCTGTCTTGGTTTTTTATTGTTTGTTTGTTTTGTTTTTTTTTCCATGCTATCCAAAACCACCTGCACTGTACCACATGTACCTGAAAGTGGATAGAAATGTCTGAAGAACTGACTGACTTTGCTCCTCTGGAGACTTGGAAAGATTCTATGTGGATACTATCTGCGAATACTAAAATAGTCTCCTCCACAGAGGTGCATCCTCCACTGCATTGGCCTGTTCCATCTCCTTTGAACAGTTACATGACAATGTTGTTTTAAACTTTGGCATTACCTGGAAATCCAGGAATTCCTGGGTATCCAGGTTGCCCCTTGAATCCTGGTCTTCCAGGTTGCCCTTGGATACCTGATGAACCTTTCTCTCCTGGGAACCCACAGAGTCCTTAAAGAGAAAAAAAAAATGGTAGTTTCTCATTTAATAAGTTACCCATTCCTCATCCCATATTTAAAAATATGAAGGTTCAGTAAGGTTTTATTTGAATAGAAAAAGAATTCTATTTTCAGTGCTTCACATGCCTGCATGTATTTGTTAGCACTGCATCTCCTGTTCCCCCCGGTGGTATCTCTAAAGCAAGAGCATAAATGACTAACAAGTTACAGGCAAGCCAGCTCTTCTCCTACGTTTTCAGTATGTTCATGGGTGTATTAAAGTATAGCTGACTGTATCTTCTACACTCACACGAGTGATATTGTGATACCTCTCCAACCCCTTGGTTTGTAACTATAGAAAAGATAGCTCAATACTTACAGAAGGCAGAGCCTCTTCCCAATCCCTCCCACACACCAACAAAGCTTGTAGAAATTTTATGTCCAATTCTTTTCTTAATAGTAATAGAGGTACCTGGTAATCCTGGATCTCCTGGAGGCCCTTTTGGACCACAGGTACCAAGCAGAACAGTTGGATCACCTTTCTCACCTGTTAAGGTAGGATGAATTTCATTTGATATAAATATTCTTTTCATCTACAACACTCAAACTGGAGAATTTTCTAGGACTGAAAAACTTCCTCACATATTCACAGCTAGAAGACAATTCTATAAAATGGACTGTGAGAATAGAGAATGCAGAGTGCTTTAGCACATGGAAATTATTTGCCAGTTCAGGCTGCCTTGAAGTACTAACTCAGTATTTAGATTCCTACCAGTGTCAATGCACATTTCCCATAATAACAACACACAAAGAACCTCAACAATTATGGTAACTTTTCTAGTATTGGCAGCATATACTGAAAGATGTTACATAAATTCCCTGTAGCACTTTAATAAAACATAGAACTCCTACAGAGGTAGGTTTGTAAGGATATGCAATATCAGTACAGCATGAGTCAACTTAGTATAGAGCTTTTAAGGGACATCTGGGACTTTAAGCCAGTTAACCTCTTTCTGGCTGTGCTGAAATTCCTGTGATGAGACTCAATAATTCCAAGGGATTTTGCTTCCTGTTGTCTGTACAGATGTCTGACCTCTCCTACCTACTCGCGCTATCTCAAGCTTTTTTTGTCTGATGTTGCTGTGAAGGCAAGAGGAAATAACTAAATCCAAGCATCGCTGGAGATCATCTACCCTGACAATTTCCATTATTTTTTTTAGTTATTTCCTGTTTGCTTTAAGGATAACTTTTTCAGTAAGTTTGTTTTAAATCCCTTTGATAAAGTTTACTTTATATTGAGTATTGTTCTTTACTTTTTTTTTTCC
Source organism: Crypturellus undulatus (assembly GCA_013389825.1). NCBI lineage: Eukaryota > Metazoa > Chordata > Aves > Tinamiformes > Tinamidae > Crypturellus > Crypturellus undulatus. The sequence goes on from VWPW01030879.1 coordinate 569,925, forward strand.
ACATAGAAATACATTGCCCAGCTGAGAAGGTTGCATATTTTTGAAGAAAGAGAAAATGTAACTGTGAGAGAATTTTTCCAGTCTCTTTACTTTTTTCCAAGTGTAGATTGCATTTCATTATTTATTAAGAATAAAATCATGCTCCAAGGAAAACTGGAATAATATGGGTGAAATATATTTTGTTTAAACATCATTTTTTAAAATCTAAATATTACACAACAAATTCTCAGAGGGATCTCAACCCATGCAAAAATCATGTAAGTAAAAACTCAGTTTTTCAGTTGAATAGTATTGGATGCATGGATAATACAAATTCTGCCATTTTTTAATGTTACAGAATTTCCAAGTATTTAAATATCACAGCCTACAACACTGGAAAATAAGGGATATAAAAATAATTAAAAATCATTATGTACTCTTTTTAAAACTTTGTATGTCTGTAAAATGCCATAGATAATGAATTTTTCCTTCACTTGGTTTGACAGATTTAAAAGATATATTACAAGTAGGTTCTTTTTCTGTATTTGGTTAAATGTTAAAATTTCATGAAATTTGACAAAAATTCTTCTAAACTATTTTAAGATGTGATATTGTTAAACGCAAATTTTGCCTTTGGGTACATCAGATTTTTTTTAAATGATATTCCCATTTGAATTATGTTTGCTTCTATCCGGTTTTCTCTTGTATAGTGAGTTCCCACCATGTATCAAAATATACACATTCTAATAATACTGGTCTCTAGCAAAAGAACATCTGTATTATTACCTTTAGGTCCTTTTGGGCCTGTCAGTCCTGGTTTTCCAGGGATTCCTGGTAAGCCAACATCACCCTGATTTATTTAAATACAAAATAAAATGATTCATGTATGACATGTCACATGCAATAGGAATTATTTACAAGAGTATTTGATTCTTTTACAGTGATAAAAAAAAAAACTAGCAATCAATCTAAGTAGTAAGACTATATCATATACTCAACAGAAAAGTATGCTTCCAAGAACCTCTAGATCATACTTTCTAAACATTTATTTGTTTTTTATAGTTTTTGCTAATATTTGGCTTGAACATTTTAAAATCCCTACAATAGACTTGAATAATTTGATTTAAAAGGTACTATGAAAATGTACCAAGCATCATTATATTTTTATACAAATATTACTGTAAATGTTAACCAGTCTGCGTCCTGTGTGATGTATGTTTGTTTTAGTATATTTGTTTTTGAGCAGCAGTGCTTGCCTTCATTGTGTAGCGTACAGGCTGTCTGTATGGGCACAGAAACCCCCCAGCCAGTGTTTCAGCTGCTCTCTCAGAGACATGAAGAAGCAGCCTTATAAACTTCAGCCTGGGGCTGCTGCTGTCTCATGGTAGTACCAGTAAGTAACCCAGGAATCTTTTCTTTATAATCATGTTAATTTTCCTAAATAGTGAAATGTAGCCTGGAGTTCCACCAAGTGGCAATATAGTAAGTTCACAACAGGCATCTAGGAGAGAGGCAATCCCTCATTGACTTTGCCCTTCATTGGCATTGCCTACAATTCCTTTGCTAAAAGAATTCCAGGCATTGGAGTGTTGCATTAAGGAACTGACTTTTAATATTCTGAGACTGAGGCTCTTTTCTCAGGAGAAAGGTCTAGTGGGGAAATACAATATAAGTACTCTGTACCATATTTTTTGGAGTCAGGAGAGATGGAGCTGCAAAATCTACATCATCTTTTATTGTCGCTTTCAATTTACCTGATCACCTGGTTGTCCTTGAAAACCCATAATTCCTTTAAAGCCCTTTGGTCCCGGAAAACCTTGTGATCCTGGAAACCCCATCAGTCCAGTGTCACCATGGTCACCTGGCAGTCCTGGGAGACCATTTTTCCCTGGCAATCCTGGGATGCCTCTGGAACCGACATTGCCTTTTTCACCTGAAGTTAATTGCAGAACAAGATGACCAGTTTACTCGAACTGTGATTTGATGTTGATTTGGAGCATGGTTGTGCATTCACACTTTAATTGCCTTAGTAACTGCTCAAAGAAACTAGCCTGTGCTTATAGCTTAAGAATCTATAAAGGCAAAGGCTAGATGTTACGGTGAGTCCAAGCCTATGAAAAACACCAGCCGTTTTTACTGAATCGGAGGAACGTGTGCCCTGTGTACAGCTTCATTTTATGGTCTTACCTCTTCTACCTCTAAGCCCATTCTCTCCAGGAAAACCTGGTTCCCCCTTTTGTCCTTTCTCAAGTCGAATGGTAATGCAGCCACTGTCGCCTGGTGGTCCTCTTTCACCTTTGAAACAAACATGGAACGTAAGTAAATCCTTGCTGACTAAGATGTCTTGAAAAGTAATTTCAGTTGAAAGCTTTCCTCACAGAGAAAGTCTTCAGCAGATACCAGTTGTTTCAGCAGGCTCACTGCTGTCACCACTTTTTTCTTCTCTTGCTTTTTATTTAAATCAGGAGTAACTGAGCCCATGCTACATCAGAATCATTCCCTGCCTGCCTGGACAGAGGGTAATTGTACTGCCCGCTGTGCAGTCTGTGATTTTGAATGACTACATCCTCAAAATGGCTATTCTCCTCTCCATATTAATATTTAAAGAAGTTATTTTCTGTACATTTTACACAGAGTGAACAACACAGGTCATATAGAAAACATGAAAATCTTAAGTTTCAGATGTGTACAGGACAAAGTTCAAGGTTTCTCTGAACTGGTTTGATCTACAGTAGTAAATGCATCTATTGATCTCAGTGGAATTAATTTTTCTTAGTGAATTTTCATTACATAGTTGAAAGTGAGAGAACTGGATTTGGTATATCCAGTTTGGATATACCAGTTGGATTTTCCATTTGGAAATGGAAGAGAATATACTGTTGTAACAAGCAGAAAATGTAAATATACCAACCACAGTTGTAATGAAACTGCAGAGTGAAGCTGGGTTTTACATACCTTTTATTCCCAAATCCCCACATTCTCCACCAGGTCCAGGTAGACCCATTTCTCCGTCTTCCCCTTTTAAACCAGGAATTCCCATTGGCCCTTGTATTCCTGGGAGTCCTGGGAATCCTTGAGGTCCTCGAATCCCTTTGCTTCCTGGTAATATTAAATCATTTGTTTACATATTCAATCTGTTATATTGTTGCTGTCATACTCTAAGATAGAGTATAAAGCAAAAGGTAAGGTGTTTAGAAAGACTCCTTAGGAAATGAGGAAAGCTAATGAATAATTGGGCCATTGCTTCTCATCAAATCGAAACTCATCTAGAAATTCAGAGTGTCTTGAAACAAACATCCCCTCCTTCTAACCTGCCCCAATTGTTAAAGCAGCTATTCCCAACACACGCCTTTAATACAACACATAATCTAAGTCACTATCTGATTTTGCTTGTGGCTACTAGAAATCATGACTAAATTATCCAGATGGACAGAGAAAATAGGGTTTTGCTACAGTAGCTCAGAACTTTTGCTCACAAGTCAGTGATGATTTGGGAACAAGGTTATACCTAAATGCAATGGAAAGGGGCACCTAAACCAGCCAACCATAAGGAAATCTCTGACTTCTATGCAGAGGTCATGTCCTCCAATTCTCAGCACTATCTTTCCACAAAAAATAGAGTGGAGTACCCAAAATATTTTAATGTTGTTTTATACTAACGTGGGGTATGAAATGGTTCTGCTGACTTTGAACAACTGCCCTGAAATTGTTGATACAAATTGTTGATACAACTGCCCTGAAATGTTGATACAAAACACCTGAAATTGACATTTCACCTTCCCCTGTTCTCTTTTTTTTTCTGGAAAATGTCCTTCCTTTGGAATTTAAAATCTCATACAATTGTCAATGGGATCTAGCCTTAGTTAAAGTCAAAAAAAAAAAAAAAAAAAAAAACCCTTCTAACTGTATCCCTGCTGACTAGGTTAGCCCAGCCTTAGTACACATCAAACTTCTTTGATATTTTTTTCCTGTCCATGGTAAATGTAGTTTTGGGCTGGAACCCATGGAAATGCCCAGTTTAAATGCTGCTTTCATACTTCAGCAGCTCTTAACTCAGTGTAGGCAGGGATCTGCTGCACAATTTCTCACATTCTGGAGAATTACACATAATGTGAAGCTACTTCTTCCTTTACTGATCAGCATGCATAGAATGCAGTCGAAGACTGTCTTAGTAAAGCAGATCCTCTAAATATAGTAACAGGAATATTGTTATTTTAACATATCACAATAACAACCTATTTAAGTAGTCAGGAAATATAACGTGCATGGAAATATGACAGTAAGATCTTATAAAACAAGTAAAACTTTAGGATACCCCAGTTGTTCCTTAATCTTCAAATTCCTTTCATTCTTATATTTTACTATAAGAGAAAGAATAAAGGACGCAATTGTTACGGTCTTCTCCTTCTGCAGAGTCTTATGGTAGAAGCTAGAAAGAAAAATAAGGTGCAAAGTATTTCTTAGCTTTAATGGCAGCAGAAAGATCTCCACCTACAAGAGTGGTTACAGACGTGATGCTTTGCATGATGCTCAACGTACCTGTTTGCCCTGGGAAGCCAGGTACTCCCCTATCCCCAGGAGATCCTGGAACTCCACGGGAGCCTGGAGGTCCTGGAGGCCCTGGGGAGCCAGGAGAGCCTTTGAGACCTTTCAGCCCAGGTGGTCCTACCAAGCCTCTGTCTCCTCTCTGACCTTTAAAGCCTTGTAAGCCTGAGAAGAGGGGGGAAAAATGCTCTATGTATAAAAGCTGTACATAAATGCAGGAAAAAAATGCTCAGTGTTTGCGTTTAAAAAGTAGAAAGTGGTAGATCTTGGTGTGAACTTGAAGATCATCAGTCACAGCAAAACGACTTAAAAGCTTTGCCACCATCCTGGAAAGGAATCTTGGTTGTGTCTTTATTTTTATCTGGAATATTTTGTTTTCTATAATGAGTGAAATATCAGTGGAAGCTTCCTGTGAAAAATCCTAACTTCTAATTTAAAAGTAATCCTAACTTTTAATTCAAAAGTAGTTTTAATATACACTTGTTTTCCAGCTTTCCTTAAATCATAATTAAGATAGATAAAATTCAGGAGTAAAGTCAGAAACTAAGTTAAGTTAGTCAGGACAAAACTGTAAGAGACAATTTGCTGTTATTATTATTCCACAGCAAACACACTGTGATTTGGCCAGTTGAGGAACAGCATTTGGGGAAAGGTAAACTGGGCAAAGTCTGAGACACATTATATATTCCCTGAGTAAAAGGGAACTTTCTACTAAGGAACGATCCCTGTCTATACCAACTATAGAAACTGTATTTGTCATGCTAGTCAAAAAAAAAAAAAAAAAAATACAAGTTTGTTAGAGAAGATATAAAGATATGCAAAGCTTAGTGTAAAGTAACCTAAAGATGTTGTCTACCTTGAGGGCCTGGTCGGCCTATGACACCTCTGAGTCCTGGTGGCCCTGGCAAGCCCCTGTCACATGGGAGACCAGGGAAGCCTGGACAGCCTGGTACTCCTATACCACCTTCTGGGCCTCTAAAACCTTTGGCTCCTGGAAATCCTGGAGTGCCAGGCTGGCCTGGAAACAAAAAACATTGTAAATTTTTTCTTCCATTACTCACCATCCCTCAGAATTCCTAACTGTAATTCAGAAGTGACATATTCAGTTATTGGAATATTTTACTTAACCTCCATTTTTTGTACAAATTGCAAAAACTGCTGCTTTTCTGCAATATAGAATTAGCTGTTGTGGAGAATTAGCTGTTGCTCTAATAGAACAAATGCCAATTCAGCTCTCACCTACTGGTAAGGAAGGTTTATGGCATGAGACTCAAGCTGTTTCTGGTATGTGGGAGAGCAGAATGGAAGGAGCTCACAGGTATGCAGCAGCTGCAGAGAGATGGATTCAGTTCTACAAGGGTTCTCTGCACAGAAGAGCGTGTGTGTGTTGACATAAAAGGAAACAGGAATATTTGCTATGAACCAGAAAGTAAATGGTGCTGTGGAGACACAGATGGCGGTAATACTGTGCAACTCTGGGCAAACAAATCATCTGTCTCTCCCTAAGTGTTCTCCCTCCTTTTACCTTTTTTTTTTTTAAATCATAGATGGCCACCTAAGAGTCAAATGGCAATAGTAACAGCAGGAAGCTGCAGCATTACTCCAGGGATTGGGGAGAGGCATTCTCGCTTTGCAGTGCAGATCTTCCACAGTGGCTGCTCAGATGTAAGAATGCAAATGTAAAAAAATGGCCTATCTTCACAGTCAGCATTATGGATCCATGTAAGGGTAAGCTACATCAGAATCAGCACTGGCCTTGCTCAGACTTTCTTCTTTGAACATATTGAAATGCTTTTCATTGAAAAAAAAAAAAAAAAAAAAAAAAAAAAAAGGCTCATACCTTGAAGCCCAGGAATGCCTGGATCACCCCTTGTTCCTTGAGCGCCAGGTGGTCCTGGTGGTCCTCTATAGCCTGGGATTCCTGGAGGACCATATGTGGTATCACCTGGAACACCCTTCTGACCATCTAAGCCAGGTGGACCTGGTGGGCCACTTCTACCATCAGCCGTAGATCCTCTTCCACCCTCATCGCCAGGATCACCAGCTTTTCCTCGAAAGCCTGTCAGTATGATTTTTAAATTCAAACAGGGCATAATTCAGAGGATTTTTAAGAAGTGTTGAACATCATAATGCAAATTTAACTAGAACTAAATTATCACTTTGCAAGAAAAGTAACATTATACAACATATTTTAGATTTCTTATTTACAGTTAGTGACACATGAGGAATGAAGGAAATCATTCGTGTGGGAACTGATTTTACACACACCTTTTTATGTTTATTTTGTGTGTGGTCATTCTTTGTCCAGTTCTATTTGCTAAAATGGTACTAATTATTCTCCATTTACAGTGCAAATTTATTTACATTGCACTATTTCCTCCACTGTGCTGAATTTTACGTCACTGAAGTGCCTGCTAGAGGTAAGAAAGGGAAGTAGTAAAGATTGCTCTACCCCTCAGCTTTAGTTGTAGTGTAATTCTCATTCTAATCTACCATGATAGCAGCCTTATCCTGTTTGTGTGCATTTTACCCTGACTAGCAGGTCTCTTGGACAAAGAAAAGCACATTTCACCTTGCGGCCCAGGGATTCCTGCTCCTGGTCTGCCTGGCTGGCCTTTCTGCCCATCAAAGCCATTTGGTCCAGGACGACCTGGGAGTCCTTTTGAACCCTTTTGTCCTGGAAACAGAAAGAGAATACGCAACCTGTAAACCTCTGGCGAAGCATTATTGTATCTTTATGCCATACTACACAGTATAGGATTTATATGCAAACACGTACTTTGAAGACAGGTGTGGCTGCTGTTTTTCTAAGTGGATTGGTATTCTAATCCATAAACAGCAGACTGCAAATCTTCAGAGTAAACTCGTAAAAATGATCTATCGTGACATTTTAATATCACAGGATATCAGCATGGTCAACCTTGGCAATGATGGGTGTCAACTCCTTTTCTTATATATACCTGTGCTGTATGTTCACTCTGGAATGGTGCTGCTGAACTCATTACATTAATCCCTGTACTGTCATCTCTGTATAAGATTTAGCTACCACCTGCAGTAGTGATGTCCAGGAGCTGTGTAACACTATCTTAAAATGACCGTTTGAAAATCCAGTCTCTGCTGAGCATCTCTGTATTTTCATGAGATTTTTTCCAAATGTTTTGGAAGTCATCACAAGCAACATTAGGCCAGTTCCTGGTATAGTTCTTATAATTTAATTTGAACAAGCAAATATTTAGATCTTGAGCTTCAGGCATAGTTTGGTATGAGCAATATCATTCTAGAAATTACTTGAAGCATATCTTTACTTAACACTCCTTTCTCTTCTGGCATCCTGATGTAGGCATTCTAGGTCCTGCCAGAGTCAAACCATCTGCCTATTTTCAGCCTCTCTTACGCATTTTAATTGAAGGAGGACAGTTTCATGTAGCTACCTTCATGTATACATTTCTGTGGTGGCAGCCTGCACACCTTTTGATCACGCAAACTGCGTTTATATCAGTTTATATAAACTTTGTTTATATCAGATTAGTATTAGATTGCAGTTTTACAGTTTGAGAGATATACCTGTTAGAACCTAAAATGTGTACTGTATATTTTTATGATAGTATTTTTTTTTAGTTAGCAATTAAAACTCAATTTCAATTAAGAAAAACAGAAATTTCCCTCATCTACCCCTCAGTAGACATACCTTGAACACCTTTAAAACCTGGGGGGCCTGGACTTCCAGGAGATGGCGGAGTAATACAAACTGTCTCACCTGACACGAGAAGAAAAAAAGAAACTGGTCATTTTTATTTGTGAATAAATGGAATCTGTTTGCTGTAATATTTCTATTAAATTAACCATGTGCACAGGCAAAGAGAAGGGACTATATATGTGTATATTCCTTCCTGTACTGTATTTCTGGTGGAGGTTTGGTGGAGAATCTTAACACACATTTTTCACACTACTCATTTATATTATTGGTAGTGAATCGAGATGTGGAATGCAGCTTTGTAAAGACAAAGATTTTATTTTTAATTTGCATCAGCAGAAATTTGTCTTTACAATAAGCCGGGTTGAAAGAAAGAGAAACAACATTCTCATCTCAATTCTGTGTACATTTCTGGCTTATTGATATTATTGATATCAATCTGGAATTGTTTTTAACCAGGGAATATTTATAAGCAGACTGAGCCACAAGCACTTGAGTTCTCTCTGCTCCTTCAGCAAAAATGCCTTGCCCTGCAAATTCTTATATACAGGAATACTTCAGAGTGCAAGTAGCAGTTTGCGGGTTCAGAACTCCTAATGATTCATACTCCCACCGGTGTTTCCTGTAAAATCCACAGAACATTCTACTTTTCAGTGGACGTGTTTCACATGACCACTAAACTTGCCATAATTGCTTTTTTACAGTTCCGTAAGTATTTCATCTCTTAATCTCTATCTCTTAATGTTAACATTCAGAATTACCTTTCTGACCCTTTGGACCAGGTGGCCCAGCACTACCAGGATCCCCAGAGTCTCCAGGCACTCCTCTGACTCCTGGTGGGCCAGGAAAGCCCAGACCAGGGAGTCCCATACGTCCTTTCGCCCCAGGACTCCCTGGGACCCCAGGGAACCCTTTGTCACCCAGCACTGGTACTCCGGAGTCGCCCTAAAAGAGAAGAGTTTGTGGATAAGAAGGAACAAGCCCTAATTTCTTCTTGATTATCAAAAGCTGTATTATACAAGTATCTTGGGAAACCACGGTACCAATTTAAGTGACTGCATGGATGACATGAGCAGTTTAAAATATTCAAAGGCAACTGAACACAGGGCAGAGTCTGTGCCTTCCTAATTCCATGTCCACACTGTATATGCAGAAATTATACCCAGAAATCCCACAATGAAAAGTAGTATTTATAAGGAAATTATTTTTCAATGGTTAATTACTGTAATATTTATTTGACCAAACAAACCATAAAAAATTGTAAAAGAAATTAATCTGCTAGGAATATGGAATAAAATTATGCTTTTCTTTAAGCAATAGGAAAAAAAAAGTCACAGAAAGTCAAACAAACCTTGTCTCCTTTCTCTCCAGGCAATCCTAATTCCCCATCTCTGCCATGATTTCCTCTTTGACCTGGAAATCCTGGAATCCCTCTAGGACCTCTTTCACCTTTTGTTCCTTAAAACAGTTTAAAAATGAAATACAATATTTATAGCAGCTTTTTAAACCTTATTTCTGCTCGTATAAATGCTGGGTAACCATTTATTACATCTGGATCTGTATTAAGGATTTTCGGTTCCTGAATTCAGATTCACTTGTTGAGGTATTTTGGGCTCTGGAAGGCAGTATGTAGTTGAACACCTCACAGAACAACTCGGTCTCTCTGTAAAAAGCGTGTTTATAGGCACAAGAATGCAGCTTCTGGTCATTCAATACGCAGAGAGTAGAAATGTTTTGCTACTGAAATCATTCAGTTTTAATCCTTGATTTCACTGAAATCAGCACACAGCCATGCTATGTGGCATGTTTGCACCAATATTCCTGAAAGCTGTGGATATGTGTGCCTGTATACATTTCTCTTCCATTATTATTTATGAAAATGTAATTTTTATATAAAGGAAAATAAAGGGTTCTTGACACAGTAAAATAAGTCTCTAGATTTATTTTATTTAGATTCATTTTGCTGGGTCAAGAAATACTTTGCAAATAAACAGCACATGTTTTACACTGCTTCAATATCCGTAAACACACACAGGCATCCAAAACTAAACTAACTCTTTATAAACAGTAAGTTAGACTTTCTTTTGTTTGAACAATTAATTTAGCATTTCTAATTAAGCTTTGCTGACAAATCACTGTAACTTGTTTTCAGCTTCTTTTGCAAATTATAAGCATATCTGTGAAGGGTCTTTGATCTGTTTAACTGCAAGAATTTTGTTTGTGCAACTCGTGGCCTACTGTTTCCCTTCAAGGTCTGGTTCACAGTAATTTTTAGAAATAGGAGCAGGAATTCGAATGGCGATTGAGATTTTGTTTTTTTCTCACAGAGAATGTTGTTGGTTTAAATCAATGTAACAAATGAGATACTGCCTTATGGCACTTCAGGAGATGTGTTCCTATACAATAATATTTCTTCATACTTTGGCAAGAGTTGTGTCCTTTTTAGTCTTGGCTATATGGACCTTGATAGGATCCTGGTTATCTTTCGGGACACAAGAAGTCATTTGTTACCATTAATAGCAAGTTGTTAAACCTGTTTCATGTCTCAGAGTAAAAAGTATAACTTGTTTTGAGCCAGAAGAAGATGAAATAGATGGTACCAAGAAAGCAGTCTGAATAAACCAGACTTCAAGGACTCAGTAACTTGGCAAATAATGGTTTTAATAAGAGTACATGAATGCAGTTCTCATTACCTATGCATTATTAGAGGAAGCAAAAAAGCTAATGATAAAATGCAGACTTGCCTTTTATTCTAATTCTTCCTGGGTCACCTTTCTCTCCTTTTTCACCATCTTGCCCAACAGAACCAGGTATTCCCTTGCCATTGAACAACAAAAAAGTGTCAGTTACTCTCAGTGAAACAATATACAAAGAGGGAATTAAATATCTAGCATGGGTTCTAAAACTAGACCAACTAGACCAATTAGTGAAAAAAGAAACATTAACATCTATAAAGACATTTGTGAACACAGCCTTGTCTTTTCAGTTTATCTCTGCCAAAAGTGCAGAGATACAACTACATAAAATGAAGTAATGCAGGAAGGAATTGGGCCTTTCTCAAATGTAGCTTGTAAATGCAAGAATATTAAGATATAAACAATTCACAAACTCTTCCTCTTGCAGATTGCAAACCTGATACCGCCAAGGCAAGCGACTGGAGCATGACAACTGCTCAGTGAGGCTGTCCTCCTGCTAATGAACATGCCGTAGGTAGGTGAAGTTTATATAGCAAGAAGGATATTCACACAAATTGACAGGACTTGATTTTGATGGTTATAGTAATTTTCCTTCTGTGGATAGTAAATAAAAGGCAAAATCTTGATTCCATTTCTGCTTTGTTGCTAATACATGTATCATAGAGAGATACGGCATTGTCCTGGAGCAGTGACTGAAAATGGGAAACTATAAAGTAATATGAAACAGCGAGAGGATAAACACAGCACAAAAAATAACACTGCCTTTCAGAATCTGTGGCAGTGAGAGACTATATTCAGACTGCCTCGTCAAAGTAATTAGGACTGTGGACATTGCTCTAAGCATTTCAAGCAATTTATATAAAAAAGTAGGAAAGACAAAAAAAAAAGAAAATTGCTTGAAATGTCTAACTAAGGTGAAGGTTTCCTTGCCCTGCCTCCCCCAGATGAATGTTGACATAAGCCTGCTGATGTCATGCAACTCTTTGTCTTAATAACATTTTGCTGGAAATCCTTTCCTTTGAAATAACTAAAAAAATCTTCACAGAGGAAATCTGTGTGTCAACAATATTATCATGAAAAATGGCGGGTATTCAAAGCTAAAAGTAAAAAAGAGCTGAAATCAAAACAAAATGAACACACACCAGCCTTCCCAAGCCTCCTGACCACCCCACAAAAACAGCATGGAATTCTGTTCTTCGGTGTAAAACTTTGTCCCTTGATGCAAGAAAAAAAAAAGCATAAATAAGCTATAAAACTATGCAATAAGGAGATGTAAAAGCAAAGTTCAGAGAATTTTTCAGGGAAGTTTCTCTCCCCACCCTCCACCCCGCAAACTTCTCTTTCATGAAAACTACTCACAGGGAGCCCTGGTGATCCCATTGCACCAGATAAGCCTGGACCGCCTTTTTCTCCATATCTTCCAGGGTATCCCATTTGTCCTTTCTTTCCTTGCGTACCTGGAGGTCCTTGTATACCACGGACACCAGGAGGACCAGGGCTGCATGAGCAGAGGCCTTGATTTCCTATGTGGGTGTTGCAAAATCACATTCAAACAGTTGCAAAATTAGTAACACTGCCTTTTACTTTTCTGTATGTGTAATGCACAATTTTATTTCACGATGGCCTTCAACGGAAATGAAGCATATCAGTATCCTTTTACAGTGCTGAGAAACTGCAGTATCAGGATGACTCTATTAATTCAGAAGCCAGAACATGAAGGGCCCTTTTGATAGGCATGATCCTTCAAGTCACCATAAAATTCTGCTTGCAAATTTAGACCTGAGGTGCTGATAGGTCTGGCTAAGGTCTTGTATTTAAAATGCTTCTACTCAGGCTTACTTACCCTTTTCTCCTTTTTCACCTTTCCTTCCTGGGGGGCCTGTCTGACCTTTTGCTCCAGGTTCTCCAGGGATTCCTCTGTCAGTACAAATTACACCTTTAAAGAAACAGAAATTGTACAGCTAATATAAATCAGGCTTACTGTTTTCACAACTTAATGCACATATTCTCTTTTCCCTTATTTTGGCGTCTTCAGCTGATAACTACTGATCTGATGAAATGCTTTACAAGTCATTGCTTACAGATCATTTTACAAAAGTCAGTCTGAGTAGACTTCATGTTCACACAAGTGCTTTTTCTTTGCTACCCTTTTTTCATTTCCCATTGCTGAACTTTTGAGCTCTTGTTTCTTTACAAAGGATACTGATTTGGGCTTCTCTTCCATGAACTCTGTTTTTAAATTCAGGTGCTGTATTTTTAAGGAACGTTTTTCATATTTGTTAGTATGTGAGACTAAAACTATGAAAATCTTGACATCTTATTTATGGACATTGCTGGATAATTAATGGGAAAAAACACGTCTTCTATATCACACATCCTACTTATCCATATCAAAAGTTGTGAGGAGGAAGAACATTTCTCTTAATGCTGAACTCTTGAGTCCATTAACATGCAAAATGATGTTCTCCCAGTACAAACTGCTGTTGCTTCTGAACCTACTGGGTAGCCCAGATAAGCCTGGTCTTCCTGGCTGTCCTGGTAATCCTGGCGGCCCAGGAAATCCTGGTCTTCCTGGGGTTGATTCACCTGTCCCAGGGAAACCAGGGTCACCTTGAAAACCTTGTGGTCCTGGTGCCCCACTTGTTCCTGGCAGGCCAGGCAGACCTGTAAAGAAAATAATGATATATGGCCCATACAGCATCATAATAAGGATTACCATGACATAGCAATAAGGAAATTATAGGCTATTGAGAACTATCCTGCAGAAGAGCTTCTACAACAAAGACTTAACTGGCCAAAATCCTCTGAAATGCATCCTTTTCTTTTTATTTATTTGTCTAGTTTTGATCCATATCTTTTTAGGTTCTCCAAAATTCTCAGGAAAAAAAAAGAGTATCCTGCCTCAGACCTTCAAATACTCTCTTCTTTCACCTCATTTTCTTTTTTTTTCCTAGTCACCTTAGCCAATCTTTTTGTTCCTTACACATTAGCAAAGTCCACACCTTGGATCATCCACATCATCTTGGTTTTTATCTTTTTGAGAGAGAGGAGAATTTCTGGGCACAGCACTCCAGATACAGGCATACCACGGCGTTAGAGTGGTTGGTAGCATTCTGTTTGCTCTTTTTTTCCCTTTCCTAGTAATTTCTAATGTTTTATTTGAGGCAACTTTTTTTTTTTTTTTTGGCTCTTATTTAGTGCTGAGCTAATATTTTTATAGAACTGTCTGGAAAGTCCACGTCCTTACTGTTAGTGACCCACTGCAAACTAGAATAAGGAGTTTTCCTACAGGTAGATAGTTCACATTTTAATCCTAACATCTCTTACTTGTTCCATCATCTCCCGGTCTTCCTAGTGGGCCTGCAGGGCCAGGCAGTCCAATTGACCCCATGTCACCAGCGGGACCTGGAAATCCAGGATCTCCCTGCAGACCTACACAGAATTGTAAAATATGTGAATTTGACATCTTAGATTTAAAGTAAACTGTACCTGTAATTATAATTCAGGAATTACACAAACTACCATCACCTAACATGGGTCTTTTTCATAGGTCTAAATACAGTAAACTAGAGATAGCATAGCAGATGTAACTGTGACTATATTCATAAAGATATTTAAAGCAACTATTTAATCTGAAATGTGTATAGCTAATATAGGTCCAGTAAGGTCAGTGAGAGTCAGATAAAATGCAGGATGTGGCAGTTAGGGAGACAGTGTTTTAGGATCTCTGGTGAATCACTAATTATCGCTTTCAAACACCTTAGCAAAATAGGTCCTGTACACTTTATATGGTAGAAAAAGTAATTAAAATTAGCTATAACCTTTTACAGGAAAGAGTGGAATTCCAACAGTTCCAGGAGGACCTGGGGGCCCTTTTTCTCCAGGATCCCCCTGTAAAAATCCAACAATAAAGTTTACAGATAGATACAAACATGCACTTTGCTAGTGTGTTACTGAACTTTTCAACAATAGTGGGGGCACAAAGATGTGACAAATCCAAATCACCTAAGAAACTCAATTCTGATGTTTCATAACATTTAAGAACAGACAAAAAAACTTTAACTGTAATTGAACAGTAATATACCTTAATCCATACACATTGACTTGACATTTTGGAATTTGCAATTGCTGTGTCTGACTTCATGCACAGCGTTATAAAAGAGCCAATTACAGTAAAAATAACTGAAATTGAAATGCCTTGATTTAAAAATAATTTTAAAATTATTTGTTTTAAAATTGTATAAAAGAAATAGGGCATTACTTTTATGATGACAGATAAGCATGAATTAACCTGAATCAGTTGCATCCATACATGATTATTTTTCTTTTGCTCTGTTCATAAGCAAATGTAGTGTCATCTTCCTGCATCTTTATGCAAACTTTCCAACTTTTCCTAGCATTTTCTTGTGACAATTAATTACTGTCTGCTTACACTTGCAGTGTTAACCGATGACTTCTGAGGCTGTGGGCTAAGGAACAGGGATTTGAGAGGTTCTGTCTATTCGTTGTGATACTCCTTCTCCAAGTATTTTCTCACATTTGTTAACGATGCCCCTCACTAAAGTAATATGCTTATCAGAGTATGACACTCAGAATTTGATTCCAGATTTGAGGGAAAATGGATTGCAACAATGTATCTGTTACTGAATGAAACATGCAATGTTTACATCTAATTAGCATCCAAATGATCCTGCATTGTTATAATGCTGGCAATGGGAAAAGGGGCAGAAAAATGCATATCCATGGAGAATTTTTTCCAACTATGACTATATAAACTCAGAAGTAACTTTTGGCAAATGGGAATCACCAACTCCTGTAGTCAGTAATGTGGGGATCGCCCTCTCATCATACGCACCACACAGAAAAATTTACTCCCATAGTTACTTACCATGCTGTGCTGAGTAACTATCATGAAAACAGTAAATCTTAAAAGTAATCCTTATTATAGAAAAAACAATGATCTGAAAGGCAGGTACATTTGGGAGGAACTATTAACATCTATATAGATATATACACGTATGTGTGTGTTTTTTCTTTTTACCTTTATGCCTGGATAGCCAACTTGACCAGGAATACCAGCAACTCCGGGTTTTCCCTGGAAAAGATTACATAAATATCTTTGGGTATATCTCTTAATACATGAATGTTGCACAAAAATCAATATGCCAGTCATACTGGCATATTCAAACAATCTTCACAGTTGTTTTGAAAGGATTTAACTGAATTTGTACAAGAAGATTTAATGGAAAATGAATTCTGTATTTCATAGAATCTCTTCAGCAAAACAAACAACCCCCCCCACACACACCTTTTTATATATAATCAGGTTATCTTAGATTGCAGCCAGTGGATCCAGTGCAGCTGGAGCACAGAACTAGCTGGAACACAGACTAGCAGGCTCTAATAGATGCCTTCTGTTTAATGCAGCTGAAATTGGCTTGCAGCTTGCTAAATGACCCTCTTAAACTATTACTGCATGGAAAGCAGCTTTATATATCAGCTTCTCCTGTCCTTTTATGATCTATCAATATATTCATTTATCCAGTATTCATCATCTTTGAGCTGACAGCTTTAATCAAATTAAAAAGTAATTTAGCAAATAATACAGTCATCTGGAGAATAATTCAAGAAGCAAACATCTGTACATTAATGTGATTTATGAATAGTGTGACCATTACCTTAACTAGATTTGGTAAACATTTGGGAGAAGAGATAGGAAAAAAAGCAATATGTACTTACATATGCTGTGCTTTAATTCAGTAAGATGTTGTAAGTTCATAACTAACATTTCCCAGACTTAACAGCAAAACTAGAATTTCATGAGCCAGAAAGGCAAACAAAATATATATGTAAGACAAAGTGACAAAACTTGCCGAGATATGTAACTTTTCTATCATGCTATCTGCATGTTCCACTTGCTATTCCTTTCATTCACATCTTTGGATCCCATTGCCAACTTCAGCCCAATTTCAGAGAGGACAGATGTTCCAAGGAAAAGGAGTTCATACAACTTTAGTGGCAACAAGTAGCAGAGGAAAAATGAGGGAATGCAGTATGAGCTACCAAGCATCAAGCATCACCAAGCATCAAGAAGTTCCAAATCTACACAAATCCATAGGAAATCAGACCTCACTGATTCCACTGCTCAGAGTGCTGCTTGGACTTTATTTCTTACCTTTATTCCAGGAACACCTGCAGGTCCATAAGATCCAGGACTACCCTGAAAAAAGCAAGCAGATTGAAAACTAAAACTGTGAAAGGCTATTCAAAACCACACTACAGGGAAACTACTGGGAAATATTATGCCAAGTAATAATTATCCAAGGAATACTAAGTGTAGTTAGCATTTGCAGCTATTGTGCATGGATATGAATTTGAACTAGGGCCCGAAATTTGTTTTTAAAAGATCTTTTTAAAATTAAAATAACTTAATCTAACTACCAAATATTTGTTAAAATAGTCATAGTAACTTTGTTAAATAATTTATTCTGTTTTCTTACCCGTACTCCAAGGAATCCAGGAATACCTTTTTCACCCTTTTCTCCTCTCCCAGATACACCCTGAAACATTAAAAACACTTTCTTTGAGCAAAATGCTTGGTAAAGTGCTGTTATAAACTTTATTTTATGTGTGTGTTTATTAGGTTATGTATATGTTACATTAATAGTACTTGTTTCACTTGATAGGTTAAGTTAGTGGGGTTTATTTCATACAGCAATGCTTCAATTATTCACTTACAGGTTTAGTTACCAGAGGAACATAAAACTGAAAACAAAACAAAACAAAAACAAACAAACAAAAAAAAGACCATATTACTTACTTTAGGTCCACGTGGTCCTCTATATCCTGTAACCCCAGGAAGTCCTTTTTGACCCTAAGTATACAGGAAAAGTTTCTAAGTGTATTTGTACATGCATGACATGCCTATGTGATAAAGAACCATCTCTCAGGCAATGAGCCTCAATGCCTGTGGAAAGGGTGCTGAACAGGTTTTCTACTGAAGGTGGTGGTTTATTACAGTAAGGTATGTCCTATTTATGACCCCATTGCAAAAACTACATCACAGGCTTGTACTTGCCAAGTTGAATACAGTTAAATGCAAATAGAGATTAGCACCTTTTCTCCTTTGAACAACTGAGCTCCAGGAGGTCCAATTAACAGTGGTGACCCTGGTGGCCCAGGAAGTCCAACATCACCCTGCAGAGGCCAGAGGAACAGCAGAAGGCAAGTTTTTGTTCAGTGCAGCAATTCAGTAATACTTAGTATGCATCCCTACTGTACGGCAGAACTATGTATTTCTTTACTCACTAAACATGTGCAGTTAAGTCAGGGTTTGAACTAAGGTCTCTAAGCTTCTCTACATTCTTCCCAGATGAGTATGGCTGAAAGTCTTAAATCACTTCTTTTCTCTCCCGTCATTAAAAAATAATATTACAGTTAAGGAAATAAATGAGAGCTCTGAAGTCATGGTTCCAGTTCTGAGACAGTTACATGACCATCTCTTTGCTGCCACATTCCAGACTGAAGACTTTGAGCACATGGCTTCCTGAATGTAAACAGGAGATTTGCTATGGAAAGTTATGCATGTTATAAACCTATATGGATTCCACCAATTCATGAAAGAAAAGTCAAATATGCTACTTTGGTGTTGGAAGCCACAAATATGCTCAAATGTGGAGACGGGGAGAGGAAATAAGACTATGTTCTTCTCCTGCTCTTACAGAATCACTGTAAGAGCAGAAAATCCAAAGATCCTCATGGAACCCACACACCTGTGTATATCCAAACCACCAAAAACTCAAGCATGCATTTCTGTTCAAGAGATCTTCAATAAACAGAACTTATTTTCTTAGGATGTGCTTCTAATTCTAGAGCAAGGACAGCTTTAATAACATTTGTTTTCTTACCGGCTCCCCCTTTTGTCCATCCACTCCAATGCCTGGATTTCCCTAGTTGACAAAAAACATACACAGTTTACAGATAATCAGAAAATCCCGATAACAGAATTTAATTCAAAAAAAAATCAAAAAACCTGATAACAACCAAAAGAGATGCTTCAAAATCTGTATGAATTAATGCATTATCTCATTAACAACTTTAAGAAAAAAAGCTGCCTACCTGTTCACCTGGTAGACCTGGTAAACCTGGTATACCCTTTAAAAGAAAGTAAAGTTAGGATGCCTCATAAAAAGACAGCTTTGCATTGAAAATTACACCTACTTGACAGCATCACACAGGGTTAGAATCTCCACCTGGGATCACCCCTCTCAACCTGTAATTTACCCCACCTGGTTTCTACTTTCAGAAGGGTTGAACTTTGGCTTCTCCCTTTCCTGTCTCCCAAGATGGCCTTGGGAAAGAGGAATAAAGGAGAGAGCACTACCAGCATTTTTCTAGCTGCCAGGATCAAACACTTTCACATAGGCATAGGAAGGAACAATGGATGCCCCAATTCTCATACTTCCAAATGCATAAGGTAAGGAAAAAACTCTCTTTTTTTATCAGCTACCTCAGAAATTATGTCTAGACTTGAATTCATACTTGAATTCATTAAAACAAGTTCTAACAGTAGTAGACTGGAATTTGTGCACATCCTGAAAACATGAAACTATGTAACTGTGGTGATCTTACAGGCAAGCCTGGTTGGCCTGGGTATCCAGATGGGCCTGTAGTACCTCTTGATCCTCTAGGTCCCTGAAAAAGATGGAGGGGAGAGGAGAAAGAAAAAAAAAAAAAAAAGGGGCTTCTTTGTAAAAAGACCAAAAGCTTTTCCTTCACAAAAGCAGTTTTTCTAATATGCTTTTGTTGCTTGGATTCAGTCTACAGGCCACTGACTGTGTTCCACTCAGGTATCCTTGGCCTGAAGTTTATACCTCTCCTGAAATGTAATGGTCACTAGAATATTTCTGCACTAGTTTTTGGATGGTGCTATATGGATACTGAGCAATGCAAAATTATACAATATCAATGGATTGAACAACTACCTTGTTAGCAACTGTGCTAGAGTGTGGGGACTTGATATAGCTCATCAATTAATATTTTTATGGAGGGTCTAAAAAGAGATCCCGGAGCCATAAGAGCAGGGGTCCATAAGAGTTTGGTAAACACATTAAATCATCTCTCCTAACTCTGTCGTATTTTTATGGCCAAAATATGGTGGAATGCTACATGTTCTTGGAAGATCCCAAAGATATTTTTAAAGAAGATGTTAGAGCTCTTTGCATCTTGACTTTCAAAAAAATTAACAGACTGAGTATATCGGGGTAACAGCTGCCCAATGCTGTGTCAGTGTTTGGGCCTAAACCGCAGTGCAGCACTGGGCAAGGTCCATTTTTCCTTCTTTGAGCAAGCAAGAACTAGCCATGGGGGCAATCTATAGGAACTGAATTTTTGTTATACTATGTTCTTGAATATTACTATTTAAGAAAGGCACGGAGAAATCCTAATATTGTGTTATTATATCCAAAATGTGTGTGGAAATCCTGCTGACTGTACTTACTGGCATGCCAGGAGGTCCAGGATCACCTCTATCTCCCTGTAATGACAGTCATTTAACAAATTAATGATCATAGTCACAATCTTTGACTTTTAATCGTGGAAATTTTGTAGCTTTATAATTTTTAAGATCTTAAGCTATCTGTTGCATTGTTTGCATTAAGTTTGTTTGCAGTAAGCTGTATTAAACAATTTTTGAAAATATTTAAATATGTCATACATTTTTCTTTAAGATATATATATATATATATATGTATAGTTTGTTATCATATACTCACAGGAGGTCCTTTTCCAAAATGGGAAACATATACTGAGTTTCCTTTTTCTCCTTTTTGTCCTGGATACCCCTTTAAAATTAAAAAAACAAACAAACAAAAGTCTTGTCAACATTCTGCTCTGCTTTCTGATAGCAGAGATTCTTTGATACTTCCCTTGGCTGTGTTCTTCTGGCATCCACGTATGACTAGGTATGGATTCATAAGAACCACTATTGCTGCAGCAGCATTTTGCAGTTCTGTTTTAACAAATTCCCTTCTTGCCAGGGAGCAAAACAGCTCCTCACACCTTTTGGACTTCTGCCCTGTTAGGGACTTCTTAGCTCAGGGGAACATTCTAGAGTCTTTTCAAACCTGGCCTTTCTATCAGTATTGCAGCAGTTTATTATTTCACTGAGTCAGTGACTTTATTTATTATGCACTCTGCTTCTCCAGAGTTCATGCCACAATTTAGAAGAAGCTATGTTAATTCCACATTAAAAAGCTGAAAGCATGGACTGCTTTGGATGCCTAATATTCAACGTTTCCAGGCATTAGTAAATACATTTCACAGTTTACACAAAGTGTAAATCCAACACTGAAAGGCCCTGCTTTTCATAAAATTAAGTTTTAATGGAAAATCACTGCACTGGAATCATTGTATAACTTAGTCTATCCCAGCACCCTCGAAACCTCAGTGTGTCTTAGAAGGAATGATAAGTTTTGCAAAAGCAATCATTTTATTACTTAATTAACTATTAGGTGCATGATACATTTAAAAAAAAGAGGCATTCTTTCTGAAGTTTTTCACAAGAAATCCAAGTGTAGTAAGTATAATTAGTTGGAATCTATAGCCAATTAGCTGTTGCCTTCAATAAACTCAGTAGTGTTATTCACAGAATTTAAACTCTTTTAAATCTGTATTGTTTTGCTGATAATTATGGTGGCTGTTTAAATCCTGAATCGGAATAAGACAGGTAAAGTCTTTATTCCTGGAATGCAACAACAAAGAGAAGTTACAGCTGCTTGCAGCTGCATATATCTATAGCAGCCCGTGTACAGAGAGCAGGTCAAACAGCTGCAATAGGAAAATATATATTTGCTTTTGTATTATTTAACTCATGTTTCTAAACACATTTTACATGTCATCTCTTACATAATCAAAGCTCTTTAGTAGATTCAATTTGTTACCCTCTACATGACTTAAAAGGGCTTACAAATAGAAACACTGTTACCTAACAAGTTACCTAGGAGGTAAATGTGCATATCTTAAAAGATAACAGAAGTAAAGCTGACAAGTATGCATGTAGCCTTACATAAAATTCTAAGAGACAAAGTTTTCATTAGGAAAAAAATATCTTAGCTGTAATATATAGTCAAGCTGGTACTTGGTGCAACAAATTGATTTTAAAACAGGGAAGTTGCATGGAGAGGCTGGTATGATATTCTTGTATGTGAGCAAATATGGCTACAATGTCTTGCTTTTCTGGGTAGTCAAATTAATTTGCATTGGAGTTTTAGTGTGGATATCTAAGCCTACATGCCTATTGCATCTCCATTCCTTTTCAAGCTGCAAATACTTTTCTAGGTCTGCCAAAAAGCATGCTCCTGGAGTTGGAGGATTTGTGCTATAATTTGTTTAGTGTCTCATTTTCCTTGTATGTAGCTGTGGCAAATATCATTTTGAAAGATGCAATAAGTCAGGAAAAGCAAGCAGAATCCATTTTACCATTTTGGAGGATAACAAGTTTACCTTCTAAGATGTGGCACATCAGATTATCATCATTCTTTTTGTTGGATTGTGAGTTTGATAGACTGTATGGTAGGTTCAAGACTAGAAATGTTTTTTCTGTTTACTATATTTTGTATTTTGATAATATTGTCTTGTTATGTTGCACAGTTTTTGATTGCCTAGTGCTGAATCAGCATGTAGTTTAGCTCCTAGTAAATATATTTGATTTTCATTTAATGTGAGGTTGGCTTTTTTTGCTTTACTTAGAAAATTTTAGGGAAGCTCCTAAACCAACTAAAGAGCTATATTAGTCATTCAGAATTAAAACCTGTTTGTGTGGGTTTTTTTGTTTGTTTGTTTTTTGTTTTGTTTTTTTTAAGTCAGAGACTAGATATGTTCAGAAAAATTTCTTTAGAGTTATAGCGATTTATATCATTTACAGATATGACTTTGTTTTTACCTTCATTAGTAAGGCATTGCCAGCCTAAATATTTAAATGATTTTAAAAGGCTTCCCATTTTAACCAGAAAAGCGACTAATACAGAAGTGCTAACTTTAAGCATTTTAACTACAAGGATCTCTGTGTTTGGATAGACATCCAGGCAAGCCTGATTATGCACATAGCAGTCGTGAGTAGTTCTGCATAAGGAGCAGCACACGGCCGCTTACAGCTTTAAGACCCTAAGTCTGGAGGAGATCTGTTGATATAACTGTGTGATCTACCAATGAAAACCTTAAACTGTTACAGATTTATACTTGCTGAAACTTTTGCTAACTGCTGAGTCCTCTCAGATAATTTTTTTCAAATGGTACAATGGTTTTGAACTATTCCTTCTCAATGATACGTTCTTAAAGTGCTACTGGCTTTGGTATGGTCATGTGTGAGGAAAATAAAGTGAAATTTAATTCTTAAGTTGGACAATAAGTTCTTTTATCCTTAAAGTATATTTGATATTCAAGTTTGTAGCTGTCAAGCTACCAAGTGTCTTATATTCCCTTTAACTTTAGTAAGAATGGAAGGTGTATGAAACTTAATGATGCAGTAGTGTAAAATATCCTAATACAGCAGATGAGCCCAAGCATCTGCAGCCTTAAAGTTAGTGCCATAGTCCTAAGGTCCTTTCGTTTTAAGGCCTGTTATCTTGGAGAGGAAATGCAGATATACATCACCAATAAACAGTAAAAATTCTTGTAACATACATAATGACCTCTTGGTCCAATGTATCCATTTTCGCCTGGGAATCCTGGATCTCCTCTTGAGCCATTGCAGCCATCCAAACCACGTTTACCCAGGGGTCCTTCGCTTCCTGGTAATCCCTGACAGACAGTTTAATATTTGTTATAGCTATAACATTATAAACAGGGAACTACTTTTTTTTACTGAACAGAATAGTTTAGAGAAATATCCCTGGACAGCAACAGAGGACATCTCACAATTTTCCCAACTTCATACTTTTTAGATTAGAAATGTTTTCTGTTTTGAACAATAGAATTTTTTTTTGTGTGTGTGTAACAGGTGAAGAATCTGGAGCCTAAATTTTTCATATCTTGTTCTTTGATGCCTAACAAATATGATGGGGACAGCACAGAATCGAAAGAGCTGTGCAAGTAAGAGCAGAAAGAATCTGCTTTTACTTCAATCAGCAAATAACATGCTATTTTTCTCAAGGAAAGCAAACTCTAGTCCTCACACTCTCATCTCTCGTCGAAAAGAAAGAGCCTACAGCCTTTCTTGTAGGCCGTAAGGAAAAGTCATCCTGCCTAAAAATCACATAGCTTTATTTTTGAAAGACACACAGATGTCATCTTAAGCAGCCTCTTTTTTTTTTTTATTATTTTTGTTTATTAGGACAAAATAATGAAAAACAGGACAGAGATGGAATCAAACATACCATGACTGCAGGGAAATATAACTATGTTTCAGCACTGAGGAACTGATTTTTCAACCTAGCACAAATCAACCAATAACCAGACTAGATATTCAATATTCTATTGTACTGCAAATGGTATACCACTCACTAGAAGACGCACGAAAAATTCCCTTGGAATATCCTTTCCATGTGAAAAATAACTATGGCAATTTAAAATTTTGGTAAGGAAAACATAAATTTGCCCCCAATTTTTATTGTTGTTCTGGAAAATCATCAGGAAAGTACCTGGCCTTTTGTCTGCAAAGCTCTTGTCTTAAAGATGGGAAGAAAGTAACACCAACTTGTTAGCCCTAAATACTTCATACTTTTTTTTTTTTTTTCCTCCATTAAAAGGATATCTGTTTGTTGAGGACTCTTCTTTCTTGTGCTAAATTTTAGCCTTGTGACTTGCACATTATACAGACATTCTGTCAGTATTCCTATTGTTAAATATGGACAGCTGACAAGCTGCCTTAGCAGAGGCTAAGGCACTCCTTCAGTTTGTGGTTCTATGTTTGCACATTCAAAATTTAACTTTTTTACTTTGAGCTGCATGAATTCAATTATAATACACAGTATTTTTGAAAATACTGGATCTACCTGTAGATTTTTTTCTAGCACATCCATTTCACAATGAAAACCACAATCACAGAAATGCATAACCACATGCACATAAATATGTGCCTAAGATCCACTTCACGTTTTCAGTCCCTATGCAGGTAAATCTCACTGAACTTGGTGGTTGCTTTTTTACCTGCAAAAGGTCTTCAGGAAAAAATCAAATAGTTTGAACAAAAAAAGGATACATGGTTGGAGATACTTTTGGAATTAAGACTGCAGAAAGCAGCCTGCTACAGAGCCTGAGAAAATAATCTCATAATTTTTAATCCTAGCTCTGACACTTATGTGCTCTATGTACTTAGGCCAGTTTCTGCCTTCACTACCACTCTTTCCATGAGAATGATTTACTTACTCTATAGGGACTTTGTGAATTTTATTAATAAACACAATTGTTAATATCATATTTGACATTTTTGCAAACTGTGTAATGCTGTAGGTGACACAGTAATAACAGGTATAAGACCTACTAATTTATGGAATACATTATTCTATTAGAGGACTTGCTATGACTTTACAGACTATAATTCTTATAAAGCAATGTTCACTCAATACATACAGGAACACCATTTAAACCAGGAAATCCCGGGACTCCTGTGGGACCCTAAAAAATAGGTGACATAGAAAAACAAAGCTGTTGACGTCATTAACCCTTAAAAAGAATGAAAAGCAGCAATACGTGACACTATATAGTGAGAAGGAAGAAACAGTCTTGTTTACAATATGACTCAAATTCATGATTGTAATCAGAAGTAATTATCTGACAAAAGGTGCATAGCCATAGCATGAGACTTCTCAGTTGTCACACAAATACACATGGTCCTGGGCAAATGTCAAATTCTCAAGCTCAAATTCATTTTCTAAAGACAGTAAAACCACACATAGTATATGGCTATAACATATAAAATAATTGTGTAGGTCACTTCAGAATTGTCCTCCTGTTCTGGCAATACTAGCAGGTCATTTCCTATAAGTACAGCAACAGGGCTTACATTTCATGAATGACAGACACTGACCTATGAATTAGACCATTAAAACTGATATAAAGCACCAAGGGCAAAGCAGAGGTATTGTACAACTATGAAGGAAAAGGGGCTATACTCCTATCACAGAGTAAGTGGCAATAATTTTTGCTTAGTGTACAACACTGCTTTAGAAGCCCCATACTCTCTCTTTCCCCAAGCTCCACACTCCTTCCACAGCACTTGCTGAGATTAATAAGGATGATATGGTATGTGCCAATTAGTCTGATCTCTTTCATTTTAGTTATTCTTCTGACAATTCTAATAGAGTGTATATCTCCCACATATTTTTTTCCAATAAATTCTAATTGATTGCAGTGACAACTTTATGTGCACAAGACCAGGGTTTGGCAAATGCTTTTTGATCATTCAGGTTCTTTTTTATTTGTCAATATTTACTGTTACATATAGCATGCACCGAGAAGAACTGTGGTGTTTCCTACCTTATCACCTTTTCCTCCAGCTGGCCCAGGTTGCCCATTCTCACCTCTCTGACCTTTTTCACCTGGCAGACCAGCTGGTCCTGTAGAACCCAAAGATCCAATGGGACCTTGAGCTCCCAGCTCACCAGGCTGACCCTGAAAAGAATCCAAAGAAGAAAGTGAATAATGCTGTGAATCTCAAAGTGTTTTGGAAATGGCTAACATAGGGCTTATAATGCACACATACTCAGGAGCTGAAGTAGTTTGCTGTACAGACTGCAGGTCTGTTAGGTACTACAAGACCACAGCTTCTAATTTAAAAACTGCCTTGGGATGGTAGTTTCTTTGCACATGAATCAGGTGTCCAATACCACCTCTGAGATACTTGGGAGAGCCAGAAAGACCCACAATTTTTCCACAGGTAAGCAGCAAATTTTGCAAGCCTAGGGCACCACCAAGCATCACATTTTTGCCACCAGAGAAGTGGTGGTTCATTTAAGGCAGAAGGACTTTGTAGACATTAGAACAAATTGAGAAAATTCATTCTTTCTTTCAAATCTTAGTAAAAGTTTTTTAGCTCAAATATCTTCTATCATTTCTCTGAGATTTTAATGCCTCATTTTAAAAGTTTCAAGGTTTCCAACAGGAAAAAAGGTAGTTAGTAACAAGCATATTTATGAAAAATATCAATTCTAACAGACTGTTACCTATATTAAAAAGAGGGCACAGAATTTCATTTATCTGTATATAACTTGAGGGAGTAACTGTATTTACATTACCACACCAACCATTATATTTTTTTTTACCATTTTTTTCCAAAGCAATATCTATACTCCATAAGTAACAAAGATTCCCAAGTCAAAGAGCAGCTGGATTGTTTTTGCCCTACAGGACTGGAAGGAGATTGCTTTGGTTGTTGCAGATTTTGTTCTGTACTGCTAAACATCTAAGTCATAAATTTAAAGTACTGAAGAAAATAATTTCTAATTAAACAAGCTTGAAATATGAAATGTCTATGCTTTTAACCCTACAAATCCTATGTGTTTACAGGTCTTTATTTCTTATCTTTAGCATTTCTATATATTTGTTTCGCCCTAACTTGTTTTGTCCTCCAGTTGAAGAATGCCTTGCTTTCTTTTTCAGAATTAACTTATCAATTATATCACATTATTAAAAAAAAGAGCAAAATTGAGCCCTATGCTTTCCAAGGAAAAGCC
Organism: Crypturellus undulatus; assembly: GCA_013389825.1. Classification (NCBI taxonomy): domain Eukaryota; kingdom Metazoa; phylum Chordata; class Aves; order Tinamiformes; family Tinamidae; genus Crypturellus; species Crypturellus undulatus. The sequence goes on from VWPW01030879.1 coordinate 597,509, forward strand.
TATGGCTCTAAGATCACTCAGGGTGGTAACATTTTTTTCAGTAGAATCTCCATTCACTGAAATAGTGGATAATACATTCATTTCTATGAATAGGTTGAAGAAAAACAACATGTCAGAAATCAAAGCTGTTTGTAGACAGCTCTGTTGACTTTGAGAGTCAAATTACTTGGAAGCAATAAGCTGTATTACACTCCGAGTAAACATTTTAAATGATTCTAAGTCTAGTTGTAATTCTAAGATTTTCTTTTCTAAAAAATGTAATTTATTTTCTATTTTTCTTCTAAAATATGATAAAAACAGTACTTGATATTTTGAGCATGAAGTTATGAAAGGTTGAGGATGCATCGTTCTGTTAAATTAGCAAATAAATAGTTTGGAATAAATTATACTTTAATGCTTGGTACAGAAACATTGGCATAGGCAATACAGGAGTCATGTCTGGATCACTAATGGCCCTGAAGCTATAAGGAGTTTAGTCCACGACTAAAAAAAGAAAGTCCTACTCCTGCAAATAATGGTAAGAGAGGACTGCGAAAAATATCCTGTGTAACTCGCATTCTTCTGGTCTTTTCTGATTCTCCTCACTTCAGCTTTGATTTTGCCGCCAGTAATGTCATGCAAAAAAATTCAGGGCAGAATCAGCAAGTTGTCTTCAGCAACAGTTACAATTTTTTGGTTATTCTAACTTGAACGATGTAAAATATTATGCAAATTCAGGGTTAATGGCAGTAGATTCTGCTGATTCTGAATCCTTTTTAACAATGTTAAAGTTAGGAGTCTGGGTGTTGTTACTGAATTTGAATGTTTGCTTCCATGAACAACTGCAGCTTGTGGAAAAACAAAATGAATGAAACTAGTAACATAATAAAATACAACTGTTTCAACCATTCTTTCTACTGGAAGAAGTAATGTTTCTCATCCTGAAGTAGCTGTTACTACAGAAAAAATAGCATTAATTAACAGGAAGTAAAAAAATGCATTTGCTATTTTTCACTAATACTCTAAGCATTAACACTGCATTTTGTTTGACATAAAGCTTCTGGAGCAAATCAAATATTTTTAATTCATATTGTACATGCTCTGCTTTCAAGACATGAAAGCATATTTTCACATCATGTTATATTCTTTGGACACGTGAAAACATATGATTTTTCACAGTACTCAGAAAAACCTTAGATGCTGCATGAATTGTAATGAACCTCTAAAACTAATCAATAAACACCTCCAGGATAAGTGGCCTTTTAGGCTGATAAAATGTCTTAAGTCAGTTTCTACTTTGTGTATTTAACTGACTTGAGGGTTATGTCTTCAACGGAGGTAGTTATGTCAAAAAAAAAAAAAAAAAAAAAGTTTCACTGAATCCAGAATTCACAATAGATTTGACAGCTGATACAACTTTAGCATGCCATGTGAAGCCAGTGGATTGTCTCTCTTTCTTTCAGCTCAAAGTCTGATAATGACTGATAATGACTTTGTAAAGACCAAACTGATACCATGTCATAACATCTATTATCACATCTATTATTTGTGCCCATTCAATGTGACTACCACTGTAAAGGACAGCTGTCCAAATAAAGAGGATGAAGGTAGTCATGCTCATGTGAAAATGACAAATTAGCTCAGTTAAAATGGACGGAATATTATGCCTGCTCTGCTATCTGATGCCAATAAATTCCTTTAGGATTTCACTGCCTTGTTAATTGTCTAGGTCAGGAACTACCCATGCCAAGACTATAGTCTGTTTTTTTAGCATATCCTGGGCTTGACCTGCGTTAAGAAACTGACTTTAGACAAAACAAGACTGTATTTTTTTTTAATTAAGCATGCTTCTTAAGATTAAGATTGCAAATACTTCAGAATCATGCAGCAAAGCATTTAATACTGTTTAGAGAGGCCAATAGCCAAGGTTATTTGGAATGACTCCTCATTCTGGTTGCCCTGGAGTAAGACACCTCAGAGCACCTGATTTTAAGAGTGCTATGAGCACTAATTACTTAAAAATCAGATATTTTAAAGGAGACTTAAACTGGAAATGAAAGGGGGAGGAAAAAAATGAAATTCTTAAAAAAAAAATCAGTGTGAAATTTTGGCTGATGCTACTGGACTAAATTCTGTGACTTTCTTCTCATTATTAAACCAGTCAAAAGAAGCTCAGCTATTCCTTTCAGTCAGAACAGTGTTATAGGTTATAGTCTATGTGAATGTTTAAATGATTTGTAAATTGCATTTACCTTCTGTTCACACAAACAAAAATGAAAATACTCAGCAACTCCACAGACCTGGATCCTAGGTAAAAAATATAGTGCTCTTTTTCATTCTACATGAATGCAGATTCTTTTTTTATTTTGTCTTGTAACCAGAGTCTTTCTGATATTACCAGGGCAGAAGGAAAAGGGAAGGAAATTGAGTAATATGGAGGCAACAGCGGATAACACACAAAGGCATTTGCAGACATATATTTTCCTATGTGATTTGCTCAGTGGGATGGGAGCATTTGCTCCTCCTCTGAGCTCCACCCATTTCCTCTCCACTTTTGGAAGAGTGAGTATCCCAGAGGGCAAAAGCTCAGTTTCCAGAGACTGTAAGGTCTGCTCTTTCTCCACTGTAGCCATTTAAGACTGGGACCAAAATGATTTTAAGTCAGTGTTCCAAAAACTACCTTCTAAATATTAAGTTTATGAACATGAGATACAGATGAGAGCACACAGCTATTTAGCATTAAATCCATTCTATTATTTTTACTAAAACAATTATTTTTTGACTGTGAGTTAAATGGTAACAGATTTATTCTAATATGTAGGATGTACTTTATATACAGTTTGTCCAAAAAAAACAGATCACTTAATGTCTTTTAAATATTAGGCAACTTCTTCCAATGGACAAATTTTGAGTTTGTTAAATGCAACAGTAAGCTGACTGGCTTCTGCATGTAAGTCTTAGCACCTTATTTGAAAATTTTACCCTCTTTCAGTGTTTTTTTTCTAATAATTCAACATGCTACAGGAACATACTGCCTGACGATGCAGCTTTAGAATTTACAGTGATAATTCACTAAAGCATTACAAAGCACAGGGAAGAGCTGAAAACTTTTTTCAGTGTCCTTCGTTTTGTTTTTAACCCTGTGCAACTATGAAGAGAAAAGGCATCCAATAAGCCAGTGGGTGTCACTATTGTGCTAGAAAAATGAAGTGAGAATTTGGCACTGAAACTCTTAAAACTGTTAATGGCTGAAAGCAGAGAGCTTCAAATGAGCATTTTAGACCACAAATAATTAACATTAAAAAAAGCAGATTTGCTCCTCTTCTGATTCTGAAAAGAAAGTTACTGATTGGCAATATTTGTGTTGCATAGATTTATGAAAATGAATTGTTTTGCAGAGCTTTGCAATCCCTCAGCTTTCTTCAGTGTGTAGAAGGCTGCCAATCTTCAGCAACTGAGCAAAAACATTGGATTTAATATAGTGGGACAAACCAAAATTACTGAGGAAGGAACATATGAAGTAAGATCTCTTAGTAGGAAATAAGAGATTATTTATCATAAAACTTTGGGGAAACTATGAAACATATCTAATATGAAAAATGCTAGTTTACAGGTCTTCTAGGTGGATATGTTATATGAAAAACAACAACCTCAAAGAAACTTTACAGCAAGGAGACTAGAGTGATCCTGTTCCTAACTGCATATCCAGGTAAACAGACTCCAATCTCTAACAGTTCAAAAATGATCTCCTGAAACCAGAGAACTGTCTAATGTCCATTTGTAGACTTGTGGTCTGCTTCAGATATAGGTCTAGGGGCTTAGTTTCTCCAGGGCTGTTGTTGCATACTTCTCACCTAATCACTGTGAAATGTGATTAGAAACACTTCAGAAATGTATAACCAGCTTCAGAATTTCGGAAAAAAGGGATCCAAGAGTATGAAGCAAACAGTGGGCCAAATTTGAGTTGCACCTGTGATAGTAGATTCAGCTAAAATATATGTTTTTGATGTCAAAAATGAGTTTTATGTTTGCTTCCTAGTATGCAGCTTTGAAGCTCAAATACAATGTTGGATATTCCACATGAATAACAAATTGACACTTATCTTCTACATACACAAAATTTTAACAGAATATTAGCATGGAAATAAGCATGGTTTAATAAACGCCTCTTGGTCATGAAAATAGACAGAACTTGCACAATTTTCCAGTTAGTGAATCTTAAATGAATCTATGCTGTTCTATAACTTGGACGTGGTTAACGGGCAGGAATTATAATCAGAATGTGGTAAGAGTAGCGATGCCAGAGGACCAACCTACCACAGAGTTAAATTACACTACTTATACCTCACTACCTTGATGTATATACATCAGCTGACTTTCTAACTTACCTTTGACAACAAATTGATTCAGTATCTTGCATGAATGTTTATTCTTTGTTTTTCATATGCCCACAAATGCAAGAACTTCTTCATATGTTTGCTAAATTCTGTTTTATATTGCATCAATTTTGAAATTACTGTGAAAACAGGCCACTCATTTTATAGGCAAAAGAATGAACATCAGTCCTGCTGAGTTATATTTGCTATTTACTTTGCTCCAGGCATTTCACATGATCTCATAGCAGAAGCTAGATCAGGTCGGGCCATGAATAGACGCTTGCTTTCTAAATCTACTTAACTCTATCAACAAAGCCAAAGAATTGAATGGAATAAAACTCCGGGGTCGGCACAGGACAGGTTTATAATCCGTCAGTGCTAACTGCAAACTTTCCTTTTTAACTATCTAAATTCTGTTAGATCATCCAGCATTTTTGAACACCTCTGATAAGGAGTTGTCAAGGAACTGAATTAGAGAACAGGTAAGAAAGGTTCCACCACCAGGTAAAGGAAGTATCAGAAGGAAATTAAAATCAAGGAATGTAGAATTATATGAGAGCAAAATAGAGGAAAAAAAAGAATTTTTCTTCACCTAAAATTCATTAAATGGGCTGCCCTTACCTCAAGGTCACGTATCTTCTCTGGGAGATAAGAGGTAGGAGGAAGTCTCAGCCACTCAGACCAGTATGCTCACTGGTTTATATACAGTCACTTATGACTTTTTCCTCATTAATTGCTCCCTAGTTCTTAAATTAACATGTATAAAGGCACATGCTACATGCAAAGAGACTTAACAACACAATTTAACAGAGTTCTATGGCAGAAAGAGTCCTTTCAAATTCTGACATAAAATCAAGAGATAAATAGTATAATTCAAAAATAATTCCAATGAGGCTGTATTCCTAATTAAATATAAATTGACATTCTATGGTTATGTGTCTAATGCCGTTGGAATGGGATATGCTACTAGGAATGTTGACAAGGATGTTTCTCAGACAGTGCTTTCTTGCTAGTTAACAGCAATGCATTTCTGTTTACTGTGTAGAACACTGTTACCTAAGGGTGAGGGAAATAGGTATACAAGCTCTTCTAAAACCCAACATAGCAATCAATGCATTTGGATATTTGCTGCGACTTTCCTTCCAACTTATCTCGTTTCTCATTATTCAGCTATGGCCACCAGTTCTTCAGTGATCATCCCTTCTCTAGCTTTCAAGCTACAACCTGAATTATCCTGTCTTCTTTCAGGGAAACTTATTTACTATGTTGACATTGTAAAAGATTTTCTTATGGAGAAATAGGAGCTAAACTCTTAATTTCCGTCACATTCACAGTTGGCTGCACATTTTTTTTATGCTTTCCTGGCAATCAAAAGCTTCAACTAATCATACTTAAACTGCAAAAAAAAAAAAAAAAAAAACCCTCATTATGTACTACGCCAAAGATACTGGCGCAAGATCTGAAGTCCTGTTTTCCTATGGAAACTTCTGAGTATATACCTGTCACTTCTGACAGCCATTCTGCTTGCTCAGGAACTTAAAAATATTTACAAGTCCAACTTCAGCTTTCTATCCGCTTATTATCCCAATCTTTGGCTATTTTAGGGGACAGAAGCTAAGGAAATCTACTCCAAACCTTGAGGGGAAAAAAAAAAACCCAAAACTATTTGTGTACTTTCCCAGCTAAAGTTCCAGGGAGGAATGCTTCCACCGAAAGCTTAAAAAGGCAACATTCTAAAATCTGTATAAAGGCAATGTCATCAAATACCTGTCATAGTGTTTTGTAAGTCAACAAAAATCCCTTAAATGAAACTAGAAAACTTGGTTCACAGTCTGCTGACAAAGTGAATCCTTCAGCAGATGGGCTCACTCTAACTATGAAGCTGTAAAATTGTTTTATCAGAAGATAGTAAGGTATCCTGACTTGCCTAAAAGTTTCCTTTTCATTAGTTTGAGGAGAAGGATGTAGGGAAGTGACCACTTTTGACAGCTAGCTAACTACTGCTAGCTATTAGCTAAGCTACTGCTAGCTAACTACAGCTAAGTGCAGAGCAACCAAATATATGCTCTTACCCCATCTCAGCTTCTTTATAGGGAAAATTTATTTAATAATCTGTACCTTATTAAAATTTTAAGTTTGCATACTGTACAATGACGAGGCTTTCAATGTTCATCTACTTCTTGCACTTCAAAGAGAAGACTGAAGAAGACTGGAAACCTCAGAGGAACCAGCCTGGCAGCAAAAATCAGACTAAAATGTAGATAAAACATTATTTTGTGCTCTAGAAAGCTAGCAATGATAAACATGTATTTTATTTCATAAAGGGTAGCCTCCATAAAAGCTAGGAAGTGAAGTTAGTCAGTGTGTCAAAGTGCAGACAAATCCCAGACGAGTTGATAAATGAGCATGGTTATAGGCTGCAAAAAATAAAGATTGATCAATCCTATGCAAGAGAACTCATTGCCATGCATAAATACAGAAAATATTTCTAAGAATCTGAGGCGAAGTTTATTTATATATGACATATAGTGGATGATGAGTCCTTTTATCCCTTGCATTTTGGCAAATGATAATAATTGTAAGGAATATAAATTCATGTTACATTGGAAATATTGTATCCATCAGTGTGTACTGCTGTTTAGGATTGAGTACAATTCCCAGATTTAAACGTGCTTAACTGTACTGAATTTATTTTTAAAATATTTATTGCTCTACAGAATGCCTATCTGGCACTTATATCCAAATCCTTGGAAGCAATTAGAAAATTAACTGAAATGTATGAAACATGGCTCAGTTTAACTGAGGTGGGGAGGACAGCTTAATAATGAGCCCTCATGAGTGCAGTATTTATTATTGGCTGAATATAGTCATGCAGTTCAGAACTTCTAGGCTATTTAAAGAGAACTAGATCTGTGAGAAATTTAATGATCCATTTTTGTTCCTCCAGTTTCAAAGTAAGTTGTTTTTAAATGACACTTCAGATCAGGGTTTTTTGGTATCCAAATCAGTCTATTCAGTAGCGCTGAAAGACACTATGACATTGCTAGCCAAAATACTTTCCCTGGGATGCCCCTTTGTTAACACAGTGTTACAGATAGACACATCCTAGGCCCTGTATTATGAAAATCCTACAACACAAGGGACTTTCATATAGACATAATCCTGGAGGATTAGGATAGTATCCAAGGACACCCAGGCAGTGATCATGACACAGCAAAGCATGCAGCTGACTGCAGCAAGCAGAAGAACAGGAGGCAAAAGGTGTGTCCTGCTTCTGTGGCCATTTCCTCAGGCTGGACAAAAACACATAAAGAACTTCTCAGAACTGATCCACAGTAGCTAAGTTCTGTAGCCCTAAACTCTGAGCGCTTTGAACAAAAGCATTTTTTTTTTCCACTAACTGAAATTTTTCCCTTTTTTTGCTAATCATGGAAGGTATCTAATAAGCCCTTTCCTCTTATGACACTTAAGTCACTTTTACTATATAGCTATACATACTTTGAGAAAGAACTGTCAGTATATAAAAAGTAGTTATAGATGAACCATATTTCAATTGATAAGTAGCAATGTACACACTCTTTCAAGAGATGGTATCTAATTCTAGTTCTTACAAGTGGTCAAGTAAATATCAAGACAGGGAATATGCAGAACTTACCAGTTAGAGCGAATTATAAGAGAAATGCCTAAGCTTAATTTCACACTTCACGTTGTTTATAAGGCAATGACAATTCAGATTTAGTGCATTTCTATTTAGTGCATTAAGATAGTAAATAAATAATAAGCTGTTGCAGAATGACATAATCAAAACAAATATCAAAGTTCTCACAAAACTGCTAAAAAGCAAAAATATTTTCTTAGGAGAAAACTAATACATTTTTTTTTAATTTAGTACATCTTAATTTATATTATATATCTTAACCTTTGTTTAACCACCAGGTTAATCTCAAGAGAATCTTCTTTACAAGATCACCAAAGCTACTGAGATTATTGTACACCTAATTATTAGCAAACCTGCCCATAATCGATCTCAACTTTCTTTGCCATTGCTGTACTTCAGTGATAGATAGCAATGACAGAATTATGCTGACTTGCTATATATAGACTTGTTCATTTTACTTACTTTTGTACACCAGACATATTGATCTGAAAGAAGAGTGATGAGTACCAAGTAAGCAGTACTTACAAAAACAGTTACCAGTAGTTCTACTTATCACTTACTCTTGATCCTTTTTCTGGAAAGCACCGACAAACTGAACAATCCTGTCCCCTACATGGGTCAATATATGCATATTCGCCCTAAAAATCAAAAGTTTATGAATTTATTAAGATGCAACAGACAGCAATTACTTTATCACATGATAGAACACTTCATTAGTTTTCTTTAAATTGTTGGGTACTCCTGAAAGGATAAAATACTAGGAAGAAATTGCTATTTAATTGCTAGCTGTTATAGAACTAGACATACTTTGTGGAATCTATGTCAGCATGTTATCAGAATTGAGACTATTACTTTATATACAACTAAGGTAGGCTTCTAAAACTTTTCAGCTGTACAAATATCATCTAAATAACTGATTTTATTTATTTAAGATCAAAAATATGGCTACCCTTACATAGTTACAGAGCAATTTCTTGCTGCACAAGAAACTTGGCTCAATAGTAATCCTCAGGTTACAGTATAGCACTTCAGCTTGACATAATAAAGAAAAGATGGTTTCGATCTGAGAGAAAAACCGTTATCTTAGAGCAGTGATGCCCGCACTTGCAAGCTAACAAGCCTGCTACCTCCTCCTAGGAACAGTAGTGATTTGTGTGTCGTTTGTCATTTCCAAACATGTGCCTGGGAGTGGTGTGGATATGTGCTTTGTCAGAAGGTAGCCCCCACATGTAGGCAAAGATCTGCATTCCAGTAGGTCCTCTGGTCTGGCAGTGCGGAGCACAGGGCACAGGAAATGCCCTCCCTCTGCTGCTGGGAGGTGGCCAGGGTGCTTCTGTGCAGCCCATGGACCCAGCTCTCCCGCTCTGGGCGAGCACTGGCAGCACAGAACACAACTGGAGCCTCCAAGCTGTTCTCGCACGCTCAGCTTGCGCTTTGTTTTGCAAGTCATGGGGCAAAGTGAGGGTGAATCACGGTACCGCAGCATGTGATCTGCCTCTCTGATTATAGTTGTTCATATTAGTGATACAGAAGAAGCAGCAGATCTTTGAAATTTTGCTTCTCTGAGGACTGAAACATGATGATGCCTCAGCATCCTTGGTGGCAATCCAGAGAGCATCTCTTTGCTATGCTGATGTTTATTTAGGCTGAATGGGTTAGAAGTTGTCTATTAGTATCAAATGAAACTTTTCCAATGCTTAATTAAGGGAACACTACTACCCTCATTTAGAATCCCCTTAGATGTCTTAGCATAAACATTCTGTCAAAGCAGAAGCAATAGACAAATGCATGATGTAGAAGGTGAATATTAACTGTATTTATTGATATTAACTGTAAGTTTCATTTAGTGAGGCTAAATATTACACTTAAATATAAATATGGAAATAGGTCACAGCTAGAAATATTTTAACAAAATCAGAATTGAACCTGTTACTATTCGTAAACCCGTTGCCGTTAGGTTAGGACATGAAGTAAAATAAAGCGATAAATTGTAAAAGAGGCTGAAAATCAAGATGATAACATGACCACTCAGCAATAAGGCCTTATATTTAACTCTTGTATCAAATGGGGGGGAGGGTAAGTGCATGGTGGAATTTTGCATTGCCTACTACTAATTTACTTATTGTTGTATTATAACTTACTCTCATCGCGCTCTTAATAGCAAGGAAGAGACAATTTATTTCACAAATTAGAAATGAGGGGAAAAAAGTATACCTAAGGAAAACCTAAAATACCAGAAAATGTAAATTCAGTAGATTACATTGTGATTTACCTTTTTATTACTCTCTTCAATTTCCCAATGACTAGCATTAAACATATGCTAATTATCCGCACAATATGTATTTGTAAATTTTTTTAGGTGGTTGGAATGTTGCATGATTTTTCCAATATAATTTAGAGAGAAAATGCTCGAAGTAGTTTTAAAAAGGATGACAAGAATTTTAAAGATTTAAAAATAATTTAAATAAACTAATAAACAGTGATAGTAAGAAAATAGTTTTTCAATGTGGATTTCATTTTTATCAAGGTCAACATTGTTTTGTTACTGGTTTTAATGATCAGCAGAGCACAGTAGGTTCTTTAGTTTTTCAAGGAGAAAGACACTGACAAATATTAGATAAAGAGGGAAAACCCCGTTCTTTCTATCTACAATATTTTTAGAATATCTGGTACTCCCAAACCTCAGAACAAAAGGTTATGATGGTCTCTCTCTCACTGACTGCTTCACTTTCACATACTGGATTTCCCATGAAATGATTTATGTACTTGACAGTAGTCCCTCACCTAGTTATTAAAATCTTATCTCTATTGGAATGTCAATGGAATGCAAGTTTCCAGTATGTTGTTTTTCTTTGTTCTTTTAGGAAAAAAATATTTTAAAAAGCACATCCACCATCAACACTGTTACTAAAAAGCCAAGTATCACAGTGGTCACAGAGACAATAAAGCAGACTGCTGCTGCAACCATTACAATTCATTTGCTTTAACTAGAGTCACACAATTATTTATAATTGCTACTTTTAACTACCCATCAAAATGTATGTACAGATTTGGTATCCTGCTTCTTGGATGCTCATTTTCAAAAGGAGGTAGATATTTTCAGCCTTTTGATTTATTCCACATTTATCATTGCATAGGTCATTGATCACTTTTTAAATTTTTAACTTTTAGCCAATGTGACACGGAGTACTTTGTGCAGATTCTCAGTGTCTATGTGAAATGACAACTGAAATGACAACAATTTGCAAGCTCATTCTTTTCCAAAATGTGACAAAAATATTGTTCTATAACTTTGGGGGAAAATATAGGTTTTTCTTTTCTTACAGTTTTTTTTATCTTTTCTAAGATATTAGAATCAAACTGCAGATAATTAAATAATGTCCTTAGAAATAATACATACTTATAACTTTCATAGATAATGCAGCTGAGGATACTAAAAAAAAACCAACAAAAAAAAAGCTTTTTCTAATATTGTTTAAGGTATGAGAGTTGGGTTCCAATACTGAACTTTCAACGTCTTCTGTAAGCCAGGCATTAGAAGGAGACAGGACAGACGCTGCTGGAGCTGTTTATGAATGTATTGGTAGAAGGTTTCAGCAAGGGTATTACAAACATCAGGGTAATAGGGAAGACAGCACAAGGAGAAAGATAAGCTAGATATTGAGAATACGTTATATATGGTATTGTGGCTTCAGAGAGATGTGAATGTATAGACATATCATTTAAGATGAAGTTTAACTTAAAAGCTCTTGAAAGCTAAAACAAGCAAAATATACAATATAATGTAGAGCCATTGAAGGGATTCATAAGGAAGGAAATGAATTCAGTGTAGGAGAGCTTTATAGATGAGCTTTCTGAATGCCTCTAGAGATGCCAAAGTTAGAATGAAAAAAAATGAATCCAAAGATGAAGATTACAAAATGATTCAATTGGGAAATAGGTAGGGCATGGGAGATAAGTATCTTAGCAACAAGAACAGAAATGAGAAAGAAGTGCAGAAATACTGAAACAGCACAGTTTTGCTAGACAACTAGAGGGTGTTTTGGTGTACATAATATTTGAACTTGTTTGAACTCTAAATCCCATTTATCAACTTTCTAAAGTAAATATCTGTGTCACTTACCCCATCAATTTCTTGTGTTGAAAAAACAATCAGCAGCCACCTGATTTAAAAGAGGAAAAAATACATTAACATTAAACTTCTGGTATCCAACCTTCACAAAAATGTACCCTCTGAAAAGTGAGAAGTGTGTACATCTGATTAATCACTCCAAACAGGACTTATTTACTAAATAAATACAATTATAAAGGGAACTACTTTTCATCAAGAAATGGTCACCCTACGCTTTATGATTTTGTGGGTTTTGGATATGTGAAACTGACAGTGAACAGACAGGGATGTCTAAGGCTATGTAAAAACCCTTGTGTTATTTCCCCCTCATAACCTACCCTAGTTTCAGAATTAATACTGGCCAGGGAGCAACCATTCCAGATAGGCATTTGCCCCCACAGCAGGCAGGAGGGGAAGTGCATAAGCGCCAAAAGGAGTGCAATAATAAAAGGAGGGCTGGAGTGGAGGGAGGAAAGGGGGAGCAGAGTGACTCTCAGAATACCTGCGTGACCCCAGAGCAGTTTTGTGTAATAATGAGTCTTAGACTTTCTGCACAGAGAATCTAAGCTCCAAATAGATAAATAAATGAAAAGGGAACAAGGGAAGACAGGGAAGGTATAAGCAAAATTCCTGGATTTTGGCATATGCGTTATTGTTAGTGACTTTATGCCTGATAGATTTACTGGCAGTATTATACCTGCCCAGAGGGAAAATTAAGGAAATGCATCCTTTGGAGACACTGGTTTCGTGGGTTTGCAGTATAATAAATAAAATATACTATGCAAGCTAGAATGAAAGAGATACAGAGAGGTAAGAGATACAGAGCGGGGAAAAAAGAAAAAAGAAAAACAAAGTAGTGATTGGTGGAGTACAGCAGTTTTAGCACAAGATGAGAAGCAATAGCAGTGCAATTACACTAAGAGCTGCCGGCTAGCCCCGTATTTGAAGCTAAGACCATATTCCTCAGAAAGCAATAGCCTCCACTGCTGCAGATGTTACTGGTGACAAAGGATTGGCAGCCACTGAGTCCTTGCTAATTTTGGTGGTTCCCTTTTTAATGTATCAAGTGAGTTGGTGTAGAAAGGATTTAACTACCCGGGACAAATTCAAGCAAGTAATGGAGAATAGGTCCATGATGTGACTAACTAATTTATGAGGCTGTTTTTTCTCTTAACCTCCTGAACTTGCAGATAGTCTCTATAAATATTTTTTCCCATGTTAACATTGGCCAGGTGCAAGATATTCTTCTTTCAAGAGAATGACAAGTTTTTATGAAACTCTTGCCAATTAAATGGAAATTCGGTGATGATGCTGTTGATGTACTAGGATGAAGTCTCCTTTTTCCAGGAAGATATGGCAGGCACGTGTTTGCCAGATTGTCAAATGTCCTCTGTCATTTCAAAATCCCTTCTCATGAAAGCAGACAGATGTTGTCTGTGTACTCAAATCATCATAAGGCCTTTAGAGGCAAATCACTTGCAAATAGCTGGGGGGGAAAAAAAGCTAAGAACAGCTGCTTTGGGGAGATGACTAAGATGGAAGGCTGCTCATTGGGGAATCCCTGAGTAGCAAGCAGACAGGGTTTGCAAAAATCAAATAAGCATGATAAAGACACAGGAGACAGTTCAGGCATATTAATATGATTGATGACTAACTAGCAATCCATTGGTGCCTAGTTCAAGCAAGGTACATTTGCTAGGCCAGGTTCCCAGATAGAAAAGCTTAATTTCACAGTCCTAAAGATCCTGGTTCAGAAAGGTGCACAAAGATCTGACAAAATAAGGAAAACTGAAGAGTTGGGTCCACAAAATAATCTTTGAACGTGCCTGACTGTAGAGACCAATCTTCTCCTTTCAAATGACTTTCCTCCAGAAAGAACTCCTGCAATGGCTGTTAAGTATTTCCATCTCATGCCATGAAAGTTTCCTTCATCCCTTAAAACAACTCTCTCTCATCTGCAAATTACTGAGAACAGACATTCTGAGTTTGTCATTACTTTTTCCTCCTCAAACATCTTACCACTAGAAGGTATGAACATTTTGCCTCTTAAAACAGACTCACTGAACTAAAGTTTCTGTTTTCTATTATTTAAGTAATGTCATACCTGAAATTTAAATGGTAAAACTGTTACAACAAGAATGAATGAGATAAACTACTTATCAAATTTATGTTAGTCTGCAAATCATTCAACTGTTTTTTATTATTATTGCTGTAAACTGATGGTTAAAAATGTATTTCAGTGAATGTAGTTAAAAATCTAGTGCTCTGTAAAACTCACCAGACAGCTGTGATAATCCATTTAATCCATGCAGATGAATCCTTTGTTAATGCCATTCACACTGATTGAGGACCTGAATATGCAGCGCTTTTTTTTTTCCTTTTTAGACAGCAGATCTTCTCTTTCCTCCTGTTAGTAGCTGATCTATAAACTCTATTCCATTCAGCTGCTGTTTTCCCCTCTGAACCTGTTTATATTAAAATATACATCTGATGTACAAATATGAACTCAGTGATCACTGATGTATGTTATACATGTCAATTAATTATATACAGCTTTTTGTTGGGGCTGCACTTTATTATCCCTAATCATGTAGCATTTTATTTTATCAGCAATACAATCAAATTATTTTAAGGAAACTATATATGACAATAGTTCAACATAGAAAAGGTACAAGATTTCACCTCAGAAAAGATGCATTTGAAAAGGTGTATTTGCTTCACTCAGCATCTGAAATAATGAACAAAGATTACCTTGCATGATTTTCTTTTAAAGCTATCATAACCACCATTTTTGATAAAAGCATAAAAAAGATGTGACACTTTATTTAGTAAAGATTTAATGAACTTTAAATAACAATCAGGAAAACATTGGCCGCACTTTAAGATCAGTCTTAGTGGTATCTTCTGCAAGCTGGACTGGACAATTATCCAGGTATGCATCTGAGCAAAGGACAGCTATTCTAAGTGCATTTTACCCATTTTGCTCAGGCTTTACATGTACAATTTGACCACATGGTGCATATGTGACATCTGACTTAGGCCCACCTAAATATATACAGTTTTATGTGCACATGTGTTGTAGCAATCTCTTTGTAAGCTCCAGAAATCCAAAAAAGGGGCAAGCTGCTGTGCTTTCACATACCTAAAATAAGAAAAAAGCCCAAATCCATATCCAGCAGAAAATTCACAGACAATATTCCAAACTGAGGACTTAGAGGCTGTACTTTTCCTTTAGCATAGCACAGGTTTTCAATAGCTTTTACTTTTTAGTGCTGAAGTCTTCCTGATCTGTGAGGTTAATTTTAAGGAGACTGAACACTGCCTAGAGTAAACAGACATAGGGTCACTTCCTTTGGAGAAGTCCCTTGAGTAAGCAGGGCAATCAGTTACTGAAGAGGAAGCAAGGACACAAATCTACAGCAAACTGGATGCTGACAGCTATTCAACAAACAGCTATCTGTTCTTTGTCAAACAAAACTATGCAAAAAAGCATAATATTCCTGAAAAAGTACTGTATTACTTTCAATTACTTAAGCAGTATAATTAATGTCTGACAGCTAAATGACATAACAGCTTTACAAGCACAGCTCATCCATAAAGAATATTAACTCCTATGTGTAAGCATAGTACATCCTTATCCCACAGTAGGGAGAAAAGCCTTGGTAAGCTACCATGCACTCACTAATGAGTAAAAGCCTATGGGCAGCTAATAAATACTGCAAGTTCACAGCCTACATGTACTGTACAATAATCAGTTTGTCTGCCAAATCCCTAGTCTCTTTCTGTGTCCTAGTTTCCCATCTGTAAAGAGAAAGAAAAAAGAAAGAAATAACAGCACTTTCCTGCCTCACTGATTTTTGTGGTAATAATATAAGCAAGAGTGTAAGGCACTAAATAGTGTAAGGAGCAATTGCCTCAGAAAGAAAATGCAAGATCATAGTAGTTATCCTGTAGTTATAGATCAGTCTGTCATTAGCCTCTAAAGAAATCTATTCTTGTTGCCCACTACTCATCATTTAATTACTCAAATAGCTTCTGTCCTGAAAATGGAGAAGCAATGGGAATTTGGTACAAAGTTTGCTTTGTATTCACAGAGAGTCTTTTGCTTTTCCAGGGAAAATCCATTATTATCCAACCAGTTGATGCATATTTAAGTCATATGTAATGCATGAGTAGAAGATTTAAACCATTGAGCTTGCTATTTCATCATGGCTATCTAAAGCTTTAAATGACCCCATCGCTTTCTGGGTGAGCTTCCTATAAAGTATTTGGCAGCCGGTGCAAGAACATAAGGACTACCAAGTAATTTAGGCTGGTATGTCTAACTGATCTCATGTTTTACATTTTGTAGGGATCAGAATGGTTGCCTCCATAGAATACTTACCTATTTGAAAAGAAGATACAAATAATGCCAGGACAACCACAGATATAGACTTTATGTATATGATTGACTTAGTGGTTTTAAGTACAAGAGCATACTCTGTTTTCCATGGGACTCCTGTCTCATTCATGATGCAGCTATCCCATACTCTTTTCATCCTTTTCTTTAAAAATCTAAGTCTATTCCTTTTTTTACAGTAACATACAAAACCTTGCACCTTATATTAATTTCACACAACTGCAGTGTCTCCCACAAATAGAAACCTATCTATAAAGAAATAAGATCTCTGTTTTAGTATAGAGACCTGAGGAAATAAAGTAGAAATGAAGTATCAAATGCTGTGAAAAAGCTTCATTCTCACTTGTTAGTACCTTTTACCCGCTTTCTGAGTTTGAGCTTGACCTCTCTGCCCCTCCTCCTGCACTGCCTTTTTTTTCTTTCTTTTTTTCTTTTTCTTCTTTTTTTTTGGCAAAAGTCTTTCACGGGACGACGCAGTTACATAATTTCACACAATGCATGCTGAGCTTGCTTAGCATGACGTTTTGCCAGGCAAGGCTGTCCCTCCTAGTTCAGTTTTCTGAAGATACCATGGACTGCTGCAATATCATCGGTACAGTCCACATCAAGATTTGTAAACCTTTTCTGGATGAACGCCATCAACTATGGTAGCCAGGAGCAGCAGAAAGAATATCTGAGGCAGCTCCTGTCTTTTCCAGCTGCCTGCTGCTTTAAGTCACTTATCTGTCCATGCGCATACAGACACATGCTCTGTGCTTTCCTATAGCGTGACAAACTCACAGAGCAACATTATTTGGTGTTTCACATGCAAGTAACATGCAGCTGGGACACTTCTCAGCAGCAAGCTCCTCAGGCTCAGAAGTCAGTGAATTAGTACTGAGATAAGAATGGGGTGAAAAGGACTTTACTGAAATGCTCTGTCCTTCTGTTTTATCTCCCTTGTAAGCTTTCTCCCATCTTGGCTTTCAGCTCTCTCACTTCTTTTTAAGAAATTTCCACATAGGGTTTTCATAATTTGACAGCTGACTCTGTATCTATTTATCATAGCAGGACTTCATTCACTAGGTCTTCAGGATTTATTAATTTATTTCTCCTTACAGTGTTGGGTCTGCTTTCCTCTACTTCTCTTTCATTTTGTTTTTCCAGTATTTCTTTGCCCTTGTATTTCAGAGCTCTTTTAAGTATTCTATTCTGAATGAGAACTATACCATTCATCTTGCATCTGAAGTCACATAATTTCCAAATACTGATATGTATCTTCCACTGTAATCTCTTTTTTTTCTTCTAATTGTGTTGTCTCAGAGAACTTTAAAGCTTTTATTTTCACATTTTTGTTAACGATGCTTTGTTGCCTTCTGTCTAACACCACTTCTCTAATGCTAAATTTCAGTTTAACTCTAGGAAGGCTGAGTTCCCTGGTGCTCTCTGATGTTCACTATGCCCTCATAGTTTGGACAGATGACCCACATTTGTGTTGATTCACACAAGACTGAGCTGGTATTTTTTTTCCTGCCAGAAAAGCAAGATCCATTTTTATTCATGCATGCCTTTCCAGCAGAGCAGTGTTTGCAAGGACTAAGTTGAACACTGAGCAAGTTTAAATGCTTCCCACAAATCAGGCTGCAATTTGATTCACAAAATGTATTTCACCATTGGTATTTTCAATTACTGGCTACTGTTTCCACCTTTGGCACAGACGTCAGGCGTTACAACAAGTAGGGTAGGCTTAGATACTGATCAGTTTTAAGCACCTGTTGCTTATATGGAATTGCAGACTTTATCCTTGTACTTATTCCCGTGTCAAGAGCAAAGCGCCGTTTCTATTGACAGGTTTAGGAATCTGATAAATGACATTGATCAATTTAGTGATCTTTCCACAGGGGAGACCACCTCCTTTGATCTCTGATGGTGATCATCAACCCAGCTTGAAAGCGGGACATTTTTTCCCTTCTCTCAGCCCCTGTCAGCTTGCTGCCGCGGTCGCTCGGGGTTTTAGAGCCAAGCCGAGCGCGTCCTTCACGCTGTACAAGCCCAAGCCTGGAGAGAAACGTCCCGCCGGGACAGCGGGCGGCAGCCCGCGCCGCGCGGGAGCAGCTACTCGGTGCGCGCTCCGAGGGCAGGACGAGGAGCGCACTGCTGAGGAGAAACACGGCCGCAAGGCAGCCCCCCGCCACCGCAGGCAGCAGCCCCTCGGTGCCCCCGCGCCTCCCCCGGCCCCGCGACCGTCCCGCAGCCCGTAGGGCGCGCGCACCGCGCGGCC
>VWPW01030879.1:616722-677806 GCA_013389825.1 Crypturellus undulatus
CCCGGCCGCCTGGCGCCGCTGCTGCTCCTTGCCCTGCTCGCGCCGGGCCGCGCCGCGGCGGCGGAGGTGAGCGAGCCGAGCGCGGGACGGGTCGGGTGGGGACAGGACAGCGCGGCCGCGTCGGCCCCGCACCAGAACGGGACGCGGCGCCTCAGCCCGAGCGCTCGCACTGGGGGCGCCAAACGGTGCTTCGCGGTGTCGAACCTGAGGCGCTTTAGCGGATCGCGAAAATAAAGTGCGTCACGTCACGCGCGTGTGGCGCCGCTCCGGGCGCGGCCGTTAAACGGGCGGCGCCTCGCGCCCACCTGCCGCAGCGGCTCCCGTCCCGTGTAACGGCCGGCGCTGGCGGCCGGGAGCGCCCGTCGTGCTCAGTCCGCAGCCCGTAGTCCGCCACGGAGCGATCTCACGGCGCTCGCCGGGTGGTTTAATGGTCTCCCGCTCCCCTGGCCTCGCTGCTCAGAGGCTCCGTTACCCGCGCGAGGCGGCTCTGGGAGTAAACAGCGCTGTGGCGCCCAGTGCTTCTCCCAGGCATCAAAGCTGCCAGCTTCATTACAGCCCCAGTTCTCTTTTTCCCACTGTAATTACCTGTGTTTAGCTCTTCTTGAACTCTGAAGTCCTAGGAGAGAGTCCTGATTACATCCAAACCCTTTACTGCCTTTCAACATATTTTACAGTTCTCCTTTTGTAAGTAGAAATTCTGTGTATCTACTTTGTCATCACAAAAACAGAGCGAAATACTGTGCCTGTGGTAAAGGCTATCAGAAGCAGACCTACTAGTTTAAAAAAGAAAGTAATATAGAGCTGAGATATAAGATCCATTTGCCATTTCTGTCAAGTATACTCGTTTTTACTTTTGTGAAGTCATTCCAGACTCTGCCTAGATATGTTCGTTACTTGAAAGCAAGCGATGAACAAAGCCAAATCTTGTCCTCCTGCCTTTGCAGTTTATCCCATTTCTCTCTTCCTCTGCTGGAGCCTGTTGCAGCCGCCTCCGCCCGTGCGAGACGAGCTGCACATACGCTTCAGGACAGCTCGTTGCAATCCCAGGCTTTATACTAGCAGCTCCTGCTGTCCCCAGCGCCACACACGCGTCCCCAAGCGCTTGCCCTTGCTGTGCTGCTTCCATGCTGCAGAGTGGCTTTGGTCGTGTAACCCTGTGTTGGGTTTTTGTCTGCAAGGCAAAGGAATAGTGGGTATATGCACCACTGTGTGTCTCAGTAAAGCATTTTCATTCTTTTTCAGCACTTTATTTCAGGACAGCCTTTCTGCTAAGGATAAATCATGAAGCTCAGAGATACTAGTTTTCTAGAGAAACATTGACGTTACTAGAGCCGTGCTTATGCTAAGGCAAGATAGGGATCAGTTAGAAGTGTCCTCTGTGGAAATCTTGCTGTTGAGACAAAGCTTGAAGGCAATGTATTATTTCAGGATTGTTCTAAAGATCGAGTGGATTTTAAATATGTTGTTTGAGATTAAACTTGATTTGCAGCAGGTAACAGGTCAGTTTAAGATTCAAATGTCATAATTTCTGTTCTTGGTTGAGAACACTGGCATTTGCAAAGGAGAAAGTTAATTCTAAGAAGTTTTACAGGGGATGGAGGAAATAAGAACTTTAAAGCAAAATGTTTATCAAAAGCCCTAGTTAAATGTTTCTGGTTAATGTTAATTGACATGGATTCATTGATGAGTAAATCAGCTACTCTTGATTGGACTGTTACAAAATAGTCATCATTGTAAAATGTTTCAGCTTAGCAGAGCTACATGTTTCAGTTTGTCTCTTAACTCAGTAAGTAGTTTATTTTTCTTGCCTAGAGAAGATTGAGAAGAGATCTTATCAATATGTACAAATACCTGAGAGGAGAACGCCGGAGGATGGATGGTGCCAAACTCTTCTCAGTGGTGACCGGTGACAGGATGAGGGGTAAAGAGTGTAAGTTGAAACACAGGAAGTTCCACCTCTGTGTGAGGGTGCCAGAGCCCTGGCACAGGCTGCCCAGAGAGGCTGTGGAGTCTCCTTCTCTGGAGATCTTCCAAACCCGCTTGGATGCAGCCCTGTGCTATGTGCTCTGGGTGTCCCTGCTGGAGCAGAGAGGTTGGACCAGATGATCTCTAGAGGTCCCTTTCAACCTCAACTATTCTGAGATTCTGATTCCCAAAACCAATAAAGAAAATCTGTAATTTTGCTTTCTGACATGTATGTAGCAGATCTGGGCCTTCAGACCTCTGCAGAGTAGCAAGGAGACATGTGCCCTGCCCTGAGGAGTGTGAACTTTCTGGCACCTGCCAGGGAGCGTTATTATCCGCATTCTTGGCCACTGGCACCCTCTAATCGCATTGTCTGAAAGCTCAGCAGAGTTCCACATCTTCCCATATCGGAGACTTTTCCGCTTGCTTGATGTATTGCTTCACTCCAAATGCTGATGTAGTTCTTTGCATTCTTCTACTGTTCATTTGAATACTTTATAATAATAATAAAAAAGTGCCAAAATATTTCCCCAGGAACAAGATGGTTCCTATTCCTCTTTTTTTGCTTGCTGCTTGTGTTATTTAATGGAAGCTAGAGTTATTATTGTCTTGATGCATATATAATTATGCCGTTAATTCTTCTTCATGTTTCCTGTCCTATAATATCATCCGTGCACCACTTCTCTGAGTTAAGGTAGTGTGTGTCTTGAAAGTAACATTTCAGTGTTCCCTGAAATTTGTTAATCGGAAAATATGTGGATAAAGTGTATTAATCCTGAATCCTGCAAGCATTCATCTTTTTTGTGATGCCATCATATTAGATTTGTTTGTTTAGAACAAGACAAAAGAGAATTGCTAGTTGAGTGAGATTGCAAGTTAGCTGCTCATCATCTCATATTACTAATGGTTTTGGATTTGCATTATATTTGCATTATATTGTAGTTATCTCACAGAATAACATAACTATATTCTGTGTTTGTATCAATATGCTATTTTCATCCTGTACTACTAACAGGAAAGTAATGATAGGAAACTTGGTGACTGTAGGACTTGAAAATATCTTTGAATTCCCTTTCTCACTTATGCTTATTGTCTCTAGTAAATACAAATGTTTGTATTCCTCTTTTTTTTTTTTTTTTAATAGTATTAAAACCCACATGGAAATACTTACAACAGTCTTCTCCATTAAATGTTTTTTCCCTAATATGTAAATAATTCTGCTGACACAAAAAGTCTTAAAATATGTCTCTGGAAGAAAAAAAGTGCAGTGAGCTAGTTGAGCTGTGAGCATCTCCTAGCCAGGGGAGAAAGTGATGCAGGATGGCTTGCTTTGCTTCACTAGGAATGAAAATGTTGGAGGGAAAGAGTAGTGTCAGAGTGACTTTCTCTGCCTGTCTTTGGTTATGCCCAGGTTCTTTATCACACAAGGCAGCTGTGATGGGAAGATGTGCACCTGAATATACAAAAGAGAGTTCACTGAGCATGGTAGACAGAAACAAGTTCTTTTTGAAGTGCCCTCTTTGATTTGGTTAATATGATCCTCACTCTGCAGTAAAGGGGAGTGTTACTCTGATCATTTGGCCCAAGATATGTTCTTATCCTGCTTGCTTCTGTGATTAGTTGAGATTGAGCCATCATCACCATAGAGAAATAGGCCAATGCCAGAATGTTCGCAGAACAATATTTTCCTGGCAAACCTAGTCATATTTAGCATAAAGAGCAGATTTGCCCAAATACTAGTGCATCAAAATCACTCATGTGCCACTATGTTACAGCACTCGGAGGCCTGCTCTGCTGCCCAAGAAACATGTTCTGTTTAAGCTGTATGATGCATTTTACAATTGCAAGAAGAGAAAAACCTCATTTTGAGTGGTCATCTTAGTAAAACAACTATGCAAATACAACTGGTAATACTCATGTTTTGTTTTGTTTTGTTTTGTTTTGTTTTTTTTCCCCACCCTCTCCCTCCCTAACATGCATAGGTAAAATACATGCATAAGCAAAACTGTGATCTGAGTTTTTTTTCTATTGATTAAATAACATTCAAATGATCAAAATTCCTTCTTGATTGCTTCACAATTTATATAGATATAGCAGCAATTTGTTTTGAGATCTGGACTAGCAATCTCTTCTGCAGGACCTCGAGCTGGTTTATCATAACATGTCTTTGAAACAAAATACTTTGCTATTAAGTGCAACTAGTATGAGATGTCCGGTCATCTGTTTTACTGTCACATTCTCACCCTACTGCCTAGCAGAGTAATACTAGAAGGCTCGGTTTGTTGGCATGGATTACTGGAGCCTAGGAAGAAGGTGGAATACAAAAAGGCTTTTTTCTTCTTAACTGTTTGCAGTCCCTGTTTCTCAGACAAAGAGAAAAAAAAATCCATTTTGCCACACTTTTTTTTTTTTCTTTATTTTGATTGTTTGTCTCAACTTAGCAGTTTTGTGATAGGGTACAAGTCTTCAAGTTTTCAAGTCTTCTGCTTGGCCTGGTTCAATGAAGGCTTTTTAGCTAGGGCTCTATGCTGCACTTTTCCACATATTATTCAATAGATAATTATAAGAAAGATACTTTTAAAATATTAGAGCCTTTCAGAAAAGGAGAAAGCAAAGCATGCATGATCAGCTTTCTCAAGCAAGCTACTGTTGCTTTCATTCCTGTTTGCAGTAAGATGCACATCAGGAATTTTATGAATATATAAATATACGGGCCTGAAGGGACAGCAGTTATAGTGAATGCTGTTCATTCCACTCCCAACAGTGGAGAAGAAATACAAATTGTTTGATGCAGTGCTAACCATACTGTGGCAGGTTAGCCAGAATTCACAAGCTCATGATATCTATTCTTTGTTCTGTTAAGATGACCCTCTGCTAGCAAGCAAGCATGTGGAGTGTGTTAGCAAGCAAGAGGAGCTGAACAAGCTAATTAAGCACCTATAAGAGTTTGCTACAAAACAGAATGCTGTGGCTTGAATTGCCTGATCCTTTTTGCTTGTGGAAAGAAAGAATATTTATTTGTGCTGTTTCAGCAGAGTTCTAGGTCAGGAGATGAAACCCACGGCAGTGCCTCGTTCTTGGAGTGCCTTAGAGTTTTTAGCAGTCTGACTGAACAGTGTGGTCCAGCTTCTGATAGGCCTAATCAGAGTGACTTTCACTCCAGTGAGATTATTTGTAGAGTTAAGATATTGGTCATTGTAAATCTAAATATGAAAACTTTCTTGTGCTCTTAGCGAAAGTTAGCCATCTTTCTCTGTTTAAAGGGGGAGTAATTCTGTGTCTTTTGCTCTTCACAGAACACAATCAACACAAAGAAACAAGAGATATTCAACTGGGAGTTTCAACTGACTATTTTCCAAAAATATCCACCACATACCAGGTCTAGTTACATAGATACTAGGTAATTTTAGGCAGCTTCTGCAGCACAAGCCTTAGTGGACATCACTATACAGTTCACTAACAATCTAAGACAGTGTATACACTAGGGTATTTTTTTTGCTAAATGAAAACATTTTACCTATGTAGTTCCAGATTATCCATATACTCATTGGAGGTTCCCAAATCCTACCATTCCCCTGCTCTCTAGCTTTTTACTATCAGCAAGCAGGAGAGGAAGGGAGAAGGTCCATATGATTAATTGCCTGGTATCTGAATCTGCCTGGACAAGAATACATTTGGCACCATGGAAGTTGTGTGTGGAAGTACAAGCGAGGTGTCAAAATGGTATACTCATATAAGAACAGTATAAGCAACTATGCTGTAGTTACTTCCTTACAAACTCCATGCAGACAAGCTCATGCATAGCAAAAAAAGAAGCAGTATTTAGTAAGTGTAATCAAATAAAAATTGTGGGCTCTTACATGTGTGTGTGGTGTATATATTTTTCAGGAACATGATTTATCTCACTTAAACACAGTTAAGAGATACCAAAAGTTGTATTAAATCTCTTCTTTCTTCTATTTTACGTTTTCTTTCTAAATTTTATTGCAAGAAACAAAACAAGAACAGAAAACTTTTAAGCTGGACAAAAACAATCTCTTATTGTGCAACGTGACAAAGTGGGTTTGTTTGTTTGTTTTTCCTACGATTATGAATGCTCTTTTGCAGTACATGTTGAAAGCAGCACATAGCCAGTAATACAAGGCCCATGTCACTAAGAAGGGCTATTGACTCAGTAGTTATTTGTTGAGGAAAGTTCCCACTGCAAGTGTTTAATGATGTTTATTCAATAACTGTAACATTGTCTGTAGCATTACAGTTGTCTTCTGTCGTGTCCTTTGAGATCAGTTCTCCCTACATAAGACAAGCTCCCTACATAGACCGAGCTGTTAAAGTTGCAGATGTATTTCTTTTTAACGGAAGGATGGAATTAAATAATTTTTGTCAAGTGCTAGATGTTCCCCTGATAGGTAAAGTGATACGAATGCTGATTGCATACGTTGATGTTAACAGGAGTCGTCCAAGGTAGGAATGTCTGGCTTCCTTCCAGTTCACAAGTGACTACACAATGTTTCAGGGTTTGGGAACTGACATATTTTCCTTCATCTCCTCATCTCTATTTGTGCTCGATGTTGTCTATATTTATTGAAGGTTTAATAATTTGGTTTTGTTGTACTGGTCCAGTGATCACTAAAAAAAAACATCAAGTTCATAGTGGCCTTTGACAATTTTAATGAATTCATGTTTGATGCTTAGAATGCATGAAAAACTTCTAATATACAGATTGTAATTGTGAGACTGGTATTTTGTTTTGATTGTAATGTTTGGGGGTGAGGGGACTTGATTTTCTGGTAGCTTCTATGCTCTATGATGATTTACAGTTGTGCAACATGAGGAATATGCTGCCAAGGTCACATATATACTAATGTCTAGATGGTATCACTAACTTTGATAGTCTGTCTGTCTATTATAAGAGAAGTGCACCTTAAACTGAGAATATTTTTCCCTCTATAGCTTTTCCATAGTAGGAACTCTTTTCTATAGAGCAGTGCTCTCAGATACTCTGTCTGGGCAGGTTAGGATAAATTGACAAAAACAAAATTGTGTCTAAGCTAAAGGCCTTAGCTAGCACCCTGATGTCCTTCAGAAATGCAGCTTTTCACACTCCTGTGCAGCACTCCTATTCCACTACAAGTCTCTAGTGAAGATAAAGGCTAAAGAAAAGTTTTCCACTTATTGCAATGATCTGTACTGTGTTGTTTTGCAATAGAAAACATATGTTAGAGAAATGGGTGCTTTTGTAGTTGTAAGGAGTATATCAACATCAACTATTTCAGTAATATTATCTGCTGTGCCCAGTTGTGGTTTATAGCTGGAATGTGTAAAATTACTGCATTGCACTGAGACAGCCAGGAAGAATCCAGAAATCTCAGTGTGTTAGCAGCCTTGAAAATTCATAATTAAATTTCTTAAAGGAATTGTCTCACTAATATTTAATTTTTAATAAATACTAGAATTGTAGAGAAATTGGAGATAACTGAAAATGAGCTACTTAGAAGGATCACTGTGAAGACCTGCATTCCTGGCAAAAAGGTGGAAAAGAGAAGAAAAAAAAAAAAAAGTATCACAGAAAAATAGATTTTTGTCCAGCACGTTCATTTTTTGATGCAGTTTTGACCCTGTTGCAGTTTTGACCCTAGTGATCCTAGAAGACGAGGGCTAATGAGAGGATAGGTGATATGCTAATAAAAATCAAGTTTAAGTGAAAAATGGGACATGAATTTTTGATAATGAGCCTAGTAATTCACGAGAACTGCTTAGGCAGGAAAGTGACGGCTTTAGCATGAGCTTGAGAGAAAACACTTGGATTATTCCTTCACAATTAATTGATTTGTTTTAAAATCCCACATGTTGCACAATAGTTTTGACTTTTGTCAATCAGAATTGGATCTAGAATCAAGGGAGTTCACCCATGAAATTAAAGACCAGTCAGATCAAAACTGTAAATTTGAACCTCACTTCAACCAGATGACTGTATTCTAATATAATACATTTAGATCCATCTTGGCTTTCCTCTGAATGTCTTTCTTGGCAATGATAATACTGTGTGGCACTGAACAAAGCTCCTGGTAACTACCATGGCTTCATCTGAACCCTGTTTGAAGAAGATGGTGCCTGATCTCGCAGGAACATCCCTTTCTGGCTGGCTGTCCTAGTACAGTGTCTTTAATATAAATGTATGAATTTTTTAATTGTAACTGACCTATTCTGATCTTCTCTGAATCTGGAAAAAGCAAAGATACCCTGATTACTGTCATCATGTGTATAACTCCAAAAAGAGATCAGTGTACGAACATCGTCTCATTACCATCTCTGTCTCATTTTACCATGAAGGTAGCATAGGCACATGTCTTCTCTTTTACATGTGAAGTTAGCTTTTCAGACTTCTGATACAGTATCACTTAAATCTAGCTCTCACATTAGATGGAAGATAGAAGCTTCTTTATGTATGCCAAGGTATTTAAATTAAGTATTTAATGCTTATAACTCTTTAAAAGTCTCGCTAGAAACATCATTCACCTATTAATCCATCTGTAAGAACCCATAGATGTAATAAATTCTTGGAGGATTTGTTTTTCCATGGCTAGCTGTTCTCATGTTGGATACCTGCTGCGTGGATTCATCTCACCTAACTTTAGGCACCTGAAAGAGCAGCAGCTACTACCACTAGCTGTCTACTTAAAAGTAACTTCCCTCCTTTCTACAAGAAGCATTGAAAAGAGAGTTATTCCAAGCTAGTTGTTCAGTTTCCTTCCTAGTCAGTGGAAAGAGACAAGATCAGCTGCATAGGAGATGAAAAGAATTTCCTGAGACCAGGCAGCTCTTTTTTGAGTGATGAAGATGGATGAAATTCATTCTAATTAATAAGAAAAGGACTATCTGAAAGATGTTTTCCAGTTCTGTAAAATATTTTACCTGAGCATATTAGATATGGGAGAATTCAAATGTAATGGCTCTGACATTACCCCTTTAAAACATAATGGAGAACACTTCCCCTCTTATTTTGTCTTTTGTTCTTTGAAAATGCCACTGGAAAAGTTATAAATTTGGAACAGTGCGGCTGTTGTATCATGACCAGCTGTAGGGGTTAATTAATTCTGTCTTCAAGATCGAAAAAGATTTTTGATACCGCCTTAAAAGCTGTTATCTTGTAAGTTACAGTTCTTTATGAGTTTCGTACAATTCAAACAATCTTTATGACCAGTATATGATATTTGGCCCCATAATAAATGGAACTGTACAACAAGGTGAGTCATAGTGGTAGAAATATAGGTACCGAAATGAGAGGATTAACTGAAAAATAACCTTTTCTTTCTGGAGTGATGCAATTGAAATCATTCAGCAAAAGCTTCACAAGTGAAGGGAACAGTTAAAGTAGAAGACTATAAATGCACTTTGTTCCATATTTATTTGACATACCTAACTTTTGATAACCATAATGATATTTTAGTGCATATATAGTATTTATCTTACTAATGGATTATTATTTTTCTTCTCCACTCCAGTGACATAGGCCATGTTTGCATGAGTGTGGAAATATCTTTTGCAGACGTGGGCTAGTGGGACAAGGCTAAAGCACGAGAGCTGTAGCAGGAAGAGGTCTTAAAGGGGTTAACTATTCCTGTGTTCACCCGGGATCTGAGACATGTTTTGCAGTGTTGCTGAGTTTCACGCCACTAAAACTTCCTAGTACAGCTGCTAGTTAGAGTCATGCTGTCTATCCAGTTACATGCTCAGCTTCTTTCAACTTTTGTTTTTCCCACTTAATTTCAGTGTGAACAATAATTAAACAACAACAAAAAGGTATATTCTTAATTATTGAGTTTTCCCAAATTCTTTTTGACAACTGAGATAAGAACCAAACAGAAGATGAGATGCTGCGCAGATGCTGCAGCACAGATGCACTCCAAGCACTCCAAGAAGACTTTTAACAGACATCTTAATAAGAACACAATGCCAAAGAATACAATGAAATAAATCATTTTTTCTTTTTTTTTTTATCTTTTTATTTTACAGAACTGTGTGTGCAAAGGTAAAAGTCCCTGCCTTTGTGATAGTGTGAAAGGTAATAAGGTAAGAGGAAATACATAGCAAACTATTCGCTGGTATAAAATTTGCTTGATGATATAATTGCAAATTGTTTGCTGTTATAATTGTTTGCTGGTATTGTTTGTATTACCTTACAAAATATCCATTAAAATAACTCTACATTACTTCTTTACTAGGAAGACCTTTGCATACTTGTTTTTTTAAATAACAATTAATGCATTAATTCATGTTTAAATTTCTTTTAGTATCAACAAAACAACTGTCTGAAGCAGCAGTTCCCTTTTACAAACTCTTACCAAGTGCCTGCAGACAGCATTACCTTGGCAACAGCTTTCCAATTACAGATTTCATATTGTCCTGAACAGAGTCCTGTTCAGAGCCTCCCTGTTTCTGTCTTTGGATCTTGCACCACTCTCAACCTTTTCTGGACCCTGAAGGGAAGCTATGTGTGCTGGTATTAAACAGATAAGTCTTCTGCAGACCAAGACAAGAGATGAGTTTCTGGACCCTTTTCAGAAACACCTTGCCAGCAGCTGGGAGCAGTGTCGAGTTGAAAGTAACAGAGCTGTAAGCTCTGCCTGTTGCCAATAGTAGCTTGGCAGAACCTCTGTGTGGCTTTTAAACAAATGTGAATTATACAAATGCCAAAAATTCTTTCAAATTCTTGCTTGTATTTGGAAAACAACTGATGCAAAAATTAAGGTGACATTATTAAAGAAGTCAGGGCTACAATTCAGGGTAATTTTGGACACAGTGATTGGCATACTGAACCTTAAAATAGGTTCCAGGCATGCAACCATAGGATGTCTGTATAAGTTTGGGCTTGCAAATATTCTCACTGATCCATACATCTGTCTGGTAGAGAATTGCTTATATCTTTCTGCTGTACCTTCACTGCTGAGAAAGTACATCATATTGTACTTCCAGTCCTGGCTTGAGAAGCTCAATTTCAGTGGTGGAGAAAATTTATCTAAAACTAAATAATACATTCCTTATTAAAATATATTTTAAGAGAACACTCCCATCATTACTAAAATTTTGATATATTTTTCATTTTCTTAGGTTATCTAACTTGACTTTGCTCAAACCAGTATAAATAGGGACCAATTGAAAAATAAGAAAAAAACAACTTAAGCTGTCCACTAAAAGAAAATATCAATAAAAATGAACACCAGCTCCATATCTTCATTATATACCTTCATATCTTCACGTTAAATCAGCTGAGCGCTTGAAAGGTAACAGTTGTGGTTTACCTTGATGAGGATTTCCATGCAGTCTTGGCAAATGAGGGCAAGTAAATTAATTGGTTTGTTTAGCAACATCCTAAGCATCTTAAAAAACTGTCCAAGACCATAGCTGATCTGTCAAAACAAAAGTGAGGATAAAATTGTTGGGAAGAGCAGATTGCCACTCACGAAATGGCAAACACTGAGGAATCGATTCATTTTTCTGTGCATTAGTTCCTCACCCCCTCCAGTGGCAGATATTGGTGTAGCTTTTTATTATTTTATTTATTTATTTATTTCTTCTTAGACTACACTTGCGGAAATAACTGTTGTATAAAACTATGGCATTTAATAGCTCAAAGGTGCTTCACAATGTACACCTCAACTTTCAACTATGTTCAGATACTGCAGGATTATCTTCTATGCTTACATATATTTAAATTCAGAAGCTGTTTTAAATTTACTGTGTTTGGGGGGTTTTGAGTTTGTTTTTATTTTATATATATAATTCTTCTCTGATAAAGCCATAAAAAAATTGGATCTGAGAGCACTGATAACTTCATTCTCTCTATTCTATGTCATGTTGTGGTGTAAAAGGGTTTGAACAGGCAACTCTTCACTGATGTAAAATTGAGCCTGCTGAGTTGCTGCTATATGTAGAGATATTTTTTTTCCTGTGAGTTTTTAAGCTTGAAGCACTGCAGTTTTACAAGGCTAAGACTTGCATCTTCATTACGAATATCCTAGGAACTGTAGCTTAGCCTCCAGTATTCTGTTTGTGCATCTTTAATCATCAGTGTTTCCTCTGCATGGTTTGGTCATTTGAACGTGACCTTAAAAAGACATAAAAGGTGTAAAAAGGGGTTGGTGGCTTAGTCCCTGAGATTCAGAATAAAAAAAGGAAAGTTACCCCTTATAGGAAATTCCTTTTTATTCTATATAAACAGCTTTATTGTATTTGGCTTGCACTGTTTCTTTACATGGTTTGCATAAAGAGGTTTGCAGTGATGGTTTGACTGATGAACTGACCCTTCTGAAAAACAGCAGCCATTCAATTTGCCAAGTAGAAACTGGGAGTGCTGTGATGGATTCAGGTTTGAGGTGTTCCTGTGGGCTAAGGCCAATGTAGAAACAATAAGAAGGCATGCATATCAGCTGCATAATAAACTTTTCCTGCTGCTAGTTAACTTTTATATTCTGCAAAAACTTGAACACTGACATCTACTACATCTTCACTGTAGTGAGTAATAAGCATATTACTTCAGTGTTACTGTGGGACTGACCACAAGAGCAAGTTACTATGCTCAAGCATTATCTAATCTATTACTAGCAAAATATAAGTTAAATGGTACACAAAATGATGGAAACCTTAGAAATAAGTCATTGAAAGGAGAGTTCAAAGGTATTTTAAGGACTCTTTTCTCTTGGTGTTTACAGGGTGAAAAAGGCTTCCCCGGCCTTCCTGGTCCACCTGGTGTTAGAGGCTTTCCTGGCCCAGAAGGACCTCCAGGGCCACAGGGACATAAGGTAGGTTCCCATCTGGGTGTGTGCATGAGAGAGAGAAAGAGAGATTGTGCTTTTCTGTGAGAGAGAGCTGTGGCAGAGGTAAAAATCTTGTGGAAGAAGGAAACCTTTTTCTCATTCAGTGAGGTGTGGTGTGTGTCGTCACCAGCATCAGTGCCCATATCTGACTGAGTAGCTAATGTGAATGTGGGGGTTTGTTGTCAGCTGTCTGGTGGGGCAGTGCTAAAGCATTTGTACCAAACTGCCAGAGGGAATGCGTGTGGGTCTAAAGGATTTGTAGCACCATCCCTGCCATTTTGTCTTAACAGTGCTGTCTGTCATCAGTGGCTGAAAATGGAGGAAACAAACTACTACTAAGACAAATAATTAAATAGTCTTAAAAAAATTGAATAGATAGGTGAACTTTGAGATCTTGCTCTGTTTAAGTAACATCAAGTGGCACAGTTGCTTACAGTATGGGCAGAGTGGCTTTGGTGACGTGGGCTTTCTTTCCACAGCCTGTAAAACAGGCCTGAAGGAAGGGAAAAGAAAAAGCAATTACTCATTAAAAAACACTTTATTTATATTTGCCTTGAGGAGCATCACTCCTGTTGTGGTTAATAAATTGAGTCTTTGATGAATAGATTATTTATGTGTAGGTATGGCCAGAACTCAGCCATAGAATAAATCAAAAAGAAAGATTGAAGGAACTGTCATAGTCACATGATATCTTGGGCCTGCTCTAGTGTAGCCCTGCTAGCCCTTATTCACACCTTTAAATAAAAGTTGTTTATAATTCTCTTTTAGCAATAGTCTATCCTATTTCCTTAGTATTATTTTTAATAATGCTAATTATACTATCCTAATTTAATAATACAATTTTTTAATCATAGTAATAACTTCTGAAGGGAAGGGAAGACAATTTAAATAGCAAGGGTATCTGTTAGTCTGAATGTATATCATAGTGTTTTCCAGGTAGCCATTCCTTTTCTGAAGCCTGTGCACATACTGGTACTAGTATTAAAAATTGATGCATTTTATGTTGATATATGTGCAATATTTTATTTATTTATTTATTTATTGTGGCTTAGGGCTCTCCAGGACTTATGGGCTTACCTGGATCTAAAGGTATACGAGTAAGTATTTTTATTTTAAACAAATTTGAATTTATTAACATTATGTTAAATGTTAACTTGATTCAGTATTTTGTGAAAACTCAAAACAAAACACTATGATGATTTAATGTTATTTTAAAACTTTTGACTCTACTTTTTGTAACTTACGCCTTTTTGTTACACATTATATACAGGGTTCATACTGCGTGTATTTCATTGTGATTTGTGTGGTGAATGAGTCCAACCAGAATTCTGTGAGGGGCTGTTGGAAGGGGGTTGTTTCTGGAGGTGACTTGTCTATTTTTAATAGTTCATAAGCTACCGTTATACTTAGTACACATTCAGAGGAAGTCAGGTTAAGGAAGATAAAGTAATGAAACAGCAATCTTTTGAAAGAATCATACTCAAATTTTTTCTCATAAGTAGAATAAAAGAATGCATCGTGAGCTTTTTCCCCAATAATTTTCCACCTCTGTTTTTATATCATTAGGGAGTCCCAGGAATACCTGGATTTTCAGGTCCCCCAGGTCTTCCAGTAAGTAAAAACAAATCTGATTTAATCAATTAAACTGTTAACACAGTCTTGACTATGAAAATGTCCTCAACCAAACATGCTTATTCTATTGTCAACATCAGCATTGTCTCTATCAATTAAGCTAGAGATAACGATCTTAGCATCAGGGATTCTTATTCAGTTTTAATGGTTGAAGAACACATTCTTCAACTCAATTCTGAGTCTTTATGAAACTCTGTTCCAACATAAACTGTTCCAGTGTTGCTATAAAGGAATACAAATGTTCTAAAACAAAGCCTGTGTCAACTTTGCACTTGTTTGTAGGGGGAGCCAGGAACTGTTGGTCCTCCTGGGCGCCCGGGTGTTCCAGGATGCAATGGCACAAAGGTAGAAAACAAGCTGCATGTTATGAGTGTGAGGGTTGTGTTTGACTATGCTTAGGAGTGACCAAAAGCATTCCTCATTTTGACCCTGGTATACAACTGTTTTAATTTGTGTTGGTTTATGTCTTTATTCACTAGGACAATGTTGAATCCAGACAATGACAACAGGGAGAAAGTGCTGCCTTTGTGTGCAAGATAGATAATGTAGTAATACATGTTAATAACCTTTGTTAAAAATTATGAATAACCTGATATTTGTTGTTTTGATAGATAAAAATTGTTTCATTAAAAGTTTAGAAGATCTAATCAATTTAGTCCAACCAGTCTTTCTGTTGAAAGATTATTAAAGATTGTATCTAGCTTGCAGTTGATAGTTCATACATTGTGGAAAAAAATAATAGAAAAGGAATAAAGGCATAATATAACATTGCAAGTTGTTTTCTTGTTTTGCTTTGCTTATAGTTCTCAGCATTCTGAAAATCAGAAGAATGCCCACAACAGAGAATCATAATTTTCTGGTGAAAGGATGGTTTGGCATAGCCAATAAAGCCTGATCCCTGGGCAAGAGATCAAGACGCACATAGTCAGACTGTGACCTACTTAAAAAAAAAAAAAAATCTAACAATGATGGTACTTATCATTTTAACCTGATAGTGTAAAAACATTTTTCGCAATCATCTCTACTAAAATCAGTATCCAAATAATAATGTACATTAACAGTCACCCTTACTACTTCCAGGGCGATCGAGGTTTTCCAGGTCCTCCAGGTAGAAGAGGTGCTGCAGGTGTTCCAGTAAGTATCTGTGAAGTTTGTGATTATGTGTGTTTCAGCCAGATATAGCCATTCTCTGAAAGAGTGCAAAGCCTCGAATTAACTGGTCTTAACAGCACTTACTCCTGCTTTGGAAAATATAGCTATCCTATATTTGAAAAGTGTGGGGGAAAAGAAACAAATGTTAAGCATGAAGTCTAATCTGATGCATATTGGGCTTTGACTTCTTAGGTAATTAATTCTTGCAAATTCATCCTCTGCTGCTAGCTCTTTAGTGTCACAAGCTCAGGACTTGCACTGCAATCTCAGGACATATTCATGAAGATTTACCACTCCAATTTCAAAGTGTCCAATATGTATTTAATTGATTCTAACTTCAGTTAATGCCTAAGTATCTTTGAAGATGCAGCCTAATTAAGTCATTAGCAGAACAAGGAATCAAAGCTAGGTCTTCTGATATTTGACTTCATTGCTTTAAACCTAGGATTTGACAATGGGCTTTTTTTTTTTTTTTTTTGTGGTATTTTTTTCTTTAAGATCAGGCTTCAGAAAAGATCAGGTCTGATCAAAAGATCAGGCTTATAAAATTGTGGCTGTGAGACTGGGCTATTCTTCAACAATATGTCCTTCTGAAATTGAAGTCTGGCATAGCAAACCTATATGCGGCTATAAATGGAGATCATTGCGCTTGTCTTTTTCTGTAATATGACTATTGTTCTTCTCTATAGGGTATTCCTGGCGTGAAAGGGGAAAAGGTCAGTTATTTACAACATATTATGTGAAATATTTACTGATGAGCAAAATTTTGTGTATATATTTGCTGCTGGAAAGAGTTCTTGATGTCTTCATCCATGGTAAATAGAAAACAGTTTATCTGTTTCAAAACACATGAAGAACTAAGCCCCTCTCCAAAATAGCTTACAAATTTGTTTGGAATTCTACAGATGTGCTGGAGTATTTTCAAAGATGGGGAGGGGAAAAAGTAATTAAATTTAAAACGATTTGGACCACAGAGGAGAGAAGTATGTATGTCTGAAATTAAGACTGCTTCTAACCAATAGGAGTGATATGGCTGAAAATGGTACATTCTATTGGAATTTATATGGAATTTTCATTCTGTTTCCCCAGCCCACCCCCGTTCTATATTAGCAAACTTGAAGTTTAAGTTCCAATAAAGAGTGCTACATCATAACCCTATTGTCTTGTTTTTGTTTTTTTTTCCAATTATCCAGGGGTGCCCTGCAGATGGCTATAACCAAGGATATGATGCAAAAGGGGATCCTGGTTTGCCAGGAATGCCTGGACTTCAGGTAATTCAGTGAGATATTTCTTTTCACATGTTTGTATATGTGTGCATATAAAAATTTACAAGTATGTATCATTAGTTTCTAAACCAAAAAATAACTGTTTCTCTAAATATGATTAACTTCATATAATTTAGTTAATATATACAAAAGGTTTTTTGTGACTTTTCAATACATAAGAGTACCCAAAGTCAGTAGTAATGAGTTTACTCATAAGAATAAGAAGTCTCCGTCCTACATTAGTAAAGTAGGATGCAAAAGTCAGGAGGCAGACAACATAAGTAATCATATACAATTATTTAAAGTTAATGAAATGCATGAAATTTTAGTATATGTTAAAATGATGCAGCTAAGCCAACTAGATGTGCAGCTTGCTATGGAACTTATTGTCATGAATATGTGTTAATATACTTTGAAAGGAATAATTTGGTCAACTTAACACGTTACTGTTGTGTGCTCGGGGAAGGGTGGGAGGAAATCTGGGTACTTATGTTAACAGTTTAGTAAAGACATCTTGTCAGTGGGCAAGAGATGACATAAAAGCAAAGAAATTATTAGCATACTTAGTGTTTTAAAAAAAATGTCAGCTAAAATGTTGTTGTGACCATCAATGGTATAACTCCACATACAATGTTGTATTTGGCTCAGATCAACCAGTCTCAAAACAGATACACAAGAGATTAAGAAAATACTTTTGAAGTGAAGACAACTACCATAGGTAACACTGGAAAGATTAGTCTTGCTCAGCTTCTAGGGAATCATTATTACAAGACATTATGATCCGTATTTACGAAACCTAGATTGATAGAAGACTTATTTTTTAAACCTAACAATAAATGGAGGACACTTAGCAATAAATGGAGGACTAAAATTAAAAATGAACAAATGAATATTTTCAGTTCTCCCAAATTTTAAAATATACAATTTATTGCATGCAATATCCTAGAAATTAAGTATATAGTAGAGTTGATGATCTTATGTGAATAATGAAGATGTCCATGGTTGCATTCCTGTTTGAGTATTTTAGTTTTAGTGCAGACATGTATTTTCATGTTTTAAATCATATACCAACCAATGATTCAGTGAAGAGGAATTCTATATTATTCTGAGACATGAAAAGGAAAGTCAGAGACAATGCTGTTTCTCTGTTTCTTATTCAATTCAATGAATTTAGCCAAAGGAATTGTTTGTAATCCTGCCACGATACTTATCCCTTTTTCTTTTTTAATATACAGGGTTCGCAGGGTATTCAAGGATATCCTGGGGAAATTGGACCACAGGGCCACCCAGGAGTTTCAGTGAGTGTGAACTTATAGATATAAGAAATCCATACCTATCTACACACACACACACACACATACACACACCTGTTTTTTTTTTTTGTGCAGTTTCTTTTCATTATTTTTTATGCTTGATAATCTCCACATTTTCCAAAGTATTGTCATACAGTTATGAATAAATTTTCCTTAATTGCTCACAAACTCACTTTACATACTAATGGGTAGAACTGTAAGAGAGGGAGAGAGATCTGTTTGCAAACCAGACCATGTAAACATTCTGCTCTGCCTTATTTTCATGTCAAATTGCAGTTGCAAAGGTGGAATAATGAATAAAAATGTGATCTAACACAGACAAAAATTGTGTACTTGGAAAAGCTGTGTAGAACTTGATAGAGAAAATAGAAATGTCCTGATTCAAATAATGACCTAAACTGGTGCTGAAGATTATAGCATTTTACTCTAAGTATCTTTTCTTTCGTAGGGAATGCCAGGGAGAGCAGGACCTCCAGGACCTAAGGTAGTCTCAGATTGGTAATAAGAATAAAAGATTCCTATTTACTGTAACATCAGTTTATACATTTTATTGGACCTTTTTAAAATAAAGGCATTAACATTTATGGCTCTTTCACAGGGTCTCATGGGAATGAAAGTAATAGGAAACAAAGGAAGAAAGGTAATTGTATAAAATGCTTAAAACATATCTGAAGGGTTATC
The DNA here is from genome assembly GCA_013389825.1 of Crypturellus undulatus. Lineage (NCBI taxonomy): Eukaryota > Metazoa > Chordata > Aves > Tinamiformes > Tinamidae > Crypturellus > Crypturellus undulatus. The sequence goes on from VWPW01030879.1 coordinate 635,548, forward strand.
TCCCCCCTCCCCGCCGTTTTCCCCCTTCCATTTTCGGCTTTTTTTGTATACTGTTGTGGCCTGTTTGGAGAAATAAGTTCTATGAAATAGTTTTCGATAAATATATGGAAGTCTTTTTTTTGGAAGATAGGACGTAGCAGTGAATACCTAAGGGCAAACTGTTTTCATGTGAAAGATAATGATATAAACTTTCCGACAGAAGGGTAGAAACAGGCTGGTAGTTTAAATGGAACCAGCAGTTAGTATTTACTAACATATCTCATTAAAGTGATATATATGTCATTAGTAAAGGAATCCTAAATGCTTATCCAAGTAGGTAAACATTGACAAATATATAGCATCTGTAGACTCGCACCTACTTATGCCCAGCGTATTTTCCATGTCTGCTCTCATGATATCAGAAAAAAATCAAATCTTTCTAAGAAAACTTTCCAGCATTGGCCATTCATATTCTTACTTTGTGTTAAATACAACTTACACTAAGATAGAAATGTCTATGGACAAATATTTTATTTCTTAGAATCGAATCATGCAATTGCCAGGAATCAATAGCTAGTCTTAATGTCCGGACAGGATCATTTTGAGTACTTGGGGCATTTCATAGCATTATCTGAAAGTGGGACTAATACTATAATTATTACCATAAAGAATTTTCTGAGTTGATGACATCAAGTGAATACTAGCTCAGCAGCCTGTCTTGCTGTCCTACGGAGTGTTGCTTTCTTTGTAGTTAAGTTTCAAGTGCACACTTAAAATTCATTAAAACCATGAAAGCCAATTGTAATATGACTGTGTTTACATGCATATGTAATATGCATACTGACAGCCAACTGTCAGTAATGTGTTACAATTATACTTGCCGTGTATGGACTGTAGTTTTGCACATGTCACCAAAGAGGCGCGTATTCTATTGACTGACTCCAATCAGTCTTGGAGAAAAATGACAATAGTTGCAATGGGGTATTTTAGATGATTTACACCTAAAATGCTTATATAAATTTTAAATAAATAATATTTAAAATATTTTAAGATAATTCTAGATACTCTAACATGAATGAATATAGGCATTTTTTAAATTTCTCGCTCAGAAAAAAATGCTGTGGAAGTATTAAATCTTCCACATGCCTTTTTTGTCAATGGAAGTAAATAACAAGTTAAGAGAAATGTTAAATTCATTAATGGCTAAGTGTAATGAAAGAGAAAGTTTCACAAATTTGCAAATATATGGATAGTGATTTGAAACAAGAACTATATATATAAATATATATATATATTTTCAACTGCCTAGTTTTTCTTTTTATATTCAGGGTGACACTGGATTAACTGGACCCCCTGGACCACCAGGAACTGTAATTGTGACATTAAGTGGACCAGACAACATGACGGTATTAAAAATTTGTCTATGATCAGATACAGATAAGTCATCCATACTGTTTTGTACTTTGAGAAAAGCATCTTCATCTTTGCTGTTCAGCTGATACTTCCTTTCACCCATTCTAACCCCTCTTCCTGACTTGTTTAATTGGGTAGTAAGTGCTTCTTAGAGCATGTCTATGCAGCTAGCTCAACTGAGTCCTGTGCACTCATATGCACATCTGCATGATGCTAGTGGAATGTTAAATGCTTATTAGGAAACTTCCTGTTGTGGAAACCCTTGAATACATTTAAAGTAAATCACTTCTAGCTCGACCAAAGCAGCATAGATTTTCTGAATAGCCTTCAAAGCCAGAGCTACGCTGACCTCTGGGGCTTGTCACAGGAAGACTCTTAGCTACTACTTCCATTTCAAAAAAGCTCACAACATACTTGTATACATTAAATCATTTATTTTTTCATTCTTTTAAAGGAACATGGGTACTCATAGAAAACACTGGAAAAACTAAGTATTTGAGAAAAAATAATACTGTGATTCAATTTGCATTTTAAATACGGTTTTGCAAATCTGCCCCCCACCACCGCCCAAAAAAAAAAAATCTGTTTTGCTCTTTCAAAGAACTTAAAACTGGATATCAACTACACTGCTATCTTCACATATTTACTGAGCAACTCTTTCTCGCTGATTTTTACCTCTATTTTTCCTGATTTGATTTTCTTGAAGTTATCAATTCTCATTCTCTGTTTTGGGCTTGAAGTGATTGTACTCCAGGACAGAGAGAGAAAGATTGTAGGAGTAATCAAAATTCAACTTTGAGACAGCAGCTCTTTCCTGTTTAAATCAAGTGTTGACCACCTGTATTGAGCACCTGCATTTTAGTCACATCTGTGGAAGCGTTGAATGAGAGAATGGCTATTTTTCAGAGGCATAGAGCACTGCAGGTTATCAAACAAACAAAACTATAAAAAAAAAAAAAAAACCTTTAAAGTTCCTGATACATATGATATGTACAGTTTGGGCTGTAAGCCCAAACAGCTGTGGTAGGTAGGCAGTGAATAAATTCTGATTTTACAATGAGTTTAGACTGTGGCCTACTACATAATACATAACTGTACATAAGTGTACTACATAACTGTACTACATATATATAGTACATAACTGTACTACACTGTATTATGTACTGTACTACAGTACATAACTGTACTACACAGTAAGGCAAAATAATCTTGAGGCAAGAGAAGCATGAATTACGTGGTTAGGTGCTGGCATTTACACACTGGGGGCAACTGTATCTCCCCTGAGCAATGAAGGTTTATTTGTTTTCCATTTGGCATTTATTACTGGTCCTTTGGATATTTATTGCCGTGCTTCTGCCACAGGAAGGTCCTTTAGAAGTCTTCATGTTTAGCAATAAACATGCAGAGCCAGTTCCTGATTCAGACTGGTTGAATATTGGCTGAGTACTTAAATGTAGGTCCTGTCTCTTAGTCATTTAAGTAGAACCATCTCTGCTTACATAAACTTGTTGGTAATATAAAGGGTTTTTTTTATTATTTTTTGTAAATACTGAGTTTTTGGTCAGCACAGAAAAATCCAAGGTACTGTATTAAATGTTGACTTTCCTTGTGATAGGACTTGAAAGGAGAAAAAGGAGAAAAAGGATCAAGAGGACCCCCAGGGCCAGTGGGGTTTACAGTAAGTGTCCTGAAATCCTGAAAATCCAGACATTCAAGTATCACCCAGTAAATAGTACTCTTCGGAGTCCAGCATTTACACTACCTTATTCTGACCTTTAATGAATAGCTGTTAATAAGTTTAATTGTATTTCACTTTTATAATTACTGAAGATAAGATAGTGCTAGAAGATTAAATTAATTTAGAGTCTCAAATATTGTGCAACGTTACAGGGGCCAGTTGGTGATTCTCAAAGTGAAAAGGGTGACCGTGGAGAACCTGGAGCGCAGGTGTGTGCAAACAACTGAGCAAAGTGACTGCCAACCCTACCTGAAAGGCAGTGTTGCACTGATGTAGCTCTCCAGCTTTCATTTCAACACCATTCAGAGCAAAATTTCTACAGTTCAAAAGCTCTTTTGTCTAGTATAACAGACTTGAGATCAGAAGGTCAAATATCTGTTCTTAGAGGCTTGTGTACCATGAGTACAGGAGATAAAGATGGTGAATGCACTTCCATTTGTTTTGCTGGAAGGGTCTTGCCACTAAAACTTAGGAAAAAAATGTACTCTTCTGGCCACATATTAGCACTGTAGTGCAAGAGTATGAGTAAAAGAGATTAAAAACTTTTCTAATCAAAACATTTTGATTCCTCCATTCCAAACACAGATCTAAACTTTTTAAAAACAATATTAAGAAAAAATAATTTAAAAAATAAATATTTAATCCAATTCAAACATCTGTACTTATTTATTAGGTTTTCTTATACTACGTGCAATTGCAATAAATTTACTTACACAAGGATGGGTAGAAAGCCTGGACCATTACTATCTTTAGATTGCACTATTCAGGTGTGGTGATAATGCTATAGAACATCTTGCTTGTTATTTTTTTATTACTCCTGTAGGTTATGAAACACTACATTTCTATTTGAATTACTGGTGTAAAGTACTAAATGTATGTGTTATTGTATATTATTCTTTCTACATATTCTATGCTTCTGTATCATGTTATCTGTGTATATGTTATCATTTTATCTTTTGATTATTACTCTCCCTGCTAATGTTTAAATTTTAACTCATGGTCTAGCCATCTCTTTTAAAATTATTTCAAATCTTTCATTGGTGTATTCAGTTAAAAAAAAAAAAACCTTTTAAAATGTACTTTCTTCTCTGTAGTTCTGACTTCATTTTCTTTCCTTCTACTTGTATCTTGTCACTACCTTCCTACTATGCATTTTAATGAACAACGTTTTCTACATTTCCACCTTTTAGGTACCAAATAAGGTATCCATATCTAGAATTATGTTCTCTCCCTGTCTATTTTCTCCCCATTTCCCCCCTCCTCTCCCTTTCCTTACTATTGTCTCCTTTTGTTGTTGTTGCTACTATTCTGAATCTTTTTAACTGTATTGTAGCCACTCTAGAGGCCAGGAGCCCAGCAGAAGGCTGCCCGAAGTGATCTATACCACCACGGAAAGCAGCAGATACCTTTGGCATGCTGTCATCTTCCATTTTCACTTTTCCATTCACTACTCTGCTCCCACTACATTTTAAATTCAGTCCCTACCATTTTTTAATGAATGGTAGGGACTGAATGCCTTTCTCTTCAAGGCATTCATATTTTTTATAGGACCTGCTAGCTGCTATGTTGTTTCATCATAGTTGTCTTGCTTTTGCAGAGTTCTGATTTTTTTTTTTTTTTTTTTTAAACTGTGCTTTCTGCAGTTCCCTGGAACTTTGTGCTGATCAAGTGTCTGCCTGTGCTAATCCTGCATAGGAGGAGGGCTCAAGCACTGTTAGCTTTTCAGTCCAAGGAATGTCTTACTCTCTGTTTTGTAGTTTTATGAACAGTAGTTATGATTAGAAGTAATGAGCATTTTAAAAATAACCGAACTTGCTTTTCTAAATTCATAAAGACATAAAGTACATTTGTATGCATGTCATTTAGTTGTTATGCTTTTAGAATGCAGTGACACTTCTTTTGAATATTTCTCTTTAATTTTGGTAGGGTAAACCTGGAAAAGAAGGTGCCCCAGGTCCACCTGGTTTGCCGGTAATGATGGAAGCCTTCTAAAGGTTTTCTGAGTAGTATATGTTATAGTATAAGTAACAATGTGTGTATCAAGGTCATATCTTTCTGCTACAGCTTTTTATTTCATTGCAGTATGGGTTTTGGCAATGACAACTTGCATAACCTGCGAAACATTTCCTTTCATAAAACTCACCTTGGGACACGTTCCTTAAATATGCCACTTGATAACCAAAATGGTCTCATTTATGTACTAATATTTATTTTATATATATATTTTAAATGCCTTATTCCAACAGTTAAATATCAGTTCTGCTATATTTAGTTTGCTTCCACCTTAGCATCGTTAGGTCACAGTGACCTTACAAATATGTTGTCAAAACTCTTATTGTCAGGATAGGCCAGCTTCGCATATATCGTCTTTGTGTAAAAACAACCTCAGTGCCCAGTCTAAACACATTCCAGTCCAGTAAAGAATGTGGTATGACAGACCACAAAGCTTTCCTGTGTTATTTCTCAGCTATCAGAAAGCAAACTTTCTGACATGCCCAAGGCACGTCCTTGTTCTGTTACCATTTCTAGCTTTGCTAGCTTGCAATGTCTTCAACTGTGTAATCCTTCAAGGAGCAGAAGTCCTTTTCCTCACATAAATACACTCGCAGAAAGTGATAGTAGCAATCTAAACTATTTTCCGGGCTGGCTTGCTGATACCTCTAGAGATCTGCATCATTATGGAGACTGGATAAGTTCTGAGAGAGGAAGTTGCTGACTGGGAGGGTTTCAGACTGCATTCAGTTTCAACTCTTTCAGAAACAGTAGCTTTCAGAAGGAAAACAAACCAGAACCTCCTCCTCTTCTACTATCCTTAGTGTTTCCACCTTGCACATTGTAGAATGTACCATGATAAGACAGGCTTGGAAGATAGCCAAGTGGTATTTTGTACATATGCAGAACTTTATCACAAACTGAGTGAATCTCCATAGGAATTTCGCACAAATTTCTTTCCCGAGCATGTCCCATTGATCTTGCCATGACCATGAAAGATTAAAGCTTTGAATTTTGAATCCTATTGATGACATTGGTAGAAGATTAACCATCCTAACATTTCTGTACTGTCACCTGCAGGGACAAAAGGGTGAACAGGGCAAACCAGGGTTGGCTGGCAAACAAGGAGCTAAGGTATTGACTAATGGTTTTGTCATTGCTTGTGAGGGTGAACATAGGGTGTGCTTGGGCTATTATATTGCATTAGCACTGCATATGCAGTATGCTTTGTTTTACTTAAAATCTGACAACTAATGATATCCTTGAATCTTAAATAGATTGGCTGAAAAAGATTATGTGTTTGAGCAGTTTTTTATCCCTGCCTGATGATGTGATCCTGCAGTTTTTGTTTTGAGTGAATAGTCTGTCAGGAACAGACAGATGTTGATGAAAGACTTATCAGGAGCAGAAGTCCTTCCTGCATGTTATAAGCAATGTACTGAAGTAACAGGGGGTATCAAATGTCATAAATTAATAAATAAACTTAAAGACTCATTTCTGTTCCCAAATGAAGGGAATGAAAGGAGACACTGGTCCACCGGGAGCTTGTGGTCGAGTAAGTGTTAATTATCATTATTATTATTTGTAAACTAAAATTAAGCCAAACTGACCATATGTCGCAATAATGGATGCCCCACAAGGGTATCAGCCAAGGTATGGTTTTCTCAAAGTAGCAACATTGCTGGAGATCTGACAGAGATGGCTTTTCCCTTTATGGAAAGCTTAATGCAAGATTCGTATCTCCCATGTCTCCCCGCAGTTCCAGCGTTTTGACAAGAGACTAGACTGTTACAGAATGGTTAAAGAAATTCATAAGAGTTAATTTTTAAATTGATAGTGCTAGTAAGTTCCAAATGTACTGTTAATTTTGCAATGGCAAGAAAATATTTAAGGAAAAACACAGGTGCTGTGTGTAAAATTTCTCTGTCGTCTCCTTGCCATAATGGAAACCTTTTGCCCAGTTTCTTAACAAGTAACTTTTTCAGAAGTTGTGATATTGACAGAGTAGGACAAAATACTCTTCTTATAAGAATGAAGAGAACAAAAATAAGAATTATGAATTTTGATTTTAATCACATTTTTATTCCATTTTAAAAATAGTATGTTAGTAGTCATCCATTTAAATTTAAAAGTGCTGCATGTATATTGGGACATAGATAATACTTGTTCTTGGGTATTAGCGCCTGCAGAAAATAATCCAGAAAAGAGCAAGAAATCTTTAATTACAAAAAAAAGAGTTATAGCTAATTACATTGTCATCATGCTTGTCACTTATAGAAACTTTGAAACATAATATTAAGCTACCACAAATTAATTACATACATATATAAAACAGACAGTATACATTGATATTCTTAAAGTAGCTGAATTTTGTCCTTTTTCACTTATGATTAATTAAGAGTGGTTTACATATAGTGGATGCTGGCTGGAGGCAATGGAATAGATTAAGTTATTCCTTCCAATTCCTTTCAAGAGGCTTTTTGTGTTTTATTTTATTTTAATGCTTCATTAATATTCATGATTGAGTTGTCAGCTTGTACCTGCTCAGTATGACTGTACCCACACACAGAGGGGTTCTCTGCGAGCTCAAGTACTGAGCTGAATGTTTCAGCCCCATCTGTTTCTGCAGGTCTATAATGTTACACACGTGTAGCAATTTCTTTTCTGACTGCTTGTGAAAGAAGTATGTTCAAACATACTATTTTAGGAGGTCTTGTGTTGTCACAAGATCATAGAATTAGTGGAATTATAACATTCTAACCAAATGGTCAATCTGAGGCACTATGCTTCTCTCTTCATTCTTACTATTTTTTTTCTGATCATCTTTCTATTAAGACAGAGTATTATGATAAAGTGGTTGGTGAAAAAGGAGATGAAGGGCTTCCCGGACCTCCAGGCCCAAAAGGTCAACGTGGTGTGCCTGGTGAGTGACAGGTGAAACCACTGTCTTTTAGCAGGAGCTGTCTACTCAAAAACCTTGTTAACAAGCTAGTTTTTTTCATAGTTTGATCGCCTGGCAATCTGCCTCTGCCTTTGACTTGATTTCCAAATTATTCCTGTAAAATTGCGGAACTTAAATTTATCCTGAGATGTTAATCTATAGCCATATTTCCTATTAAAAGTAATGAAGCTGGTACACTTTCCTTGCAGACAATTGAGTACCAAAGCTCACTTACATCCCGCTTTGTGACTGCAGTGGGAGCTTACAGCAGCACATTATTGGTGTGTGCCATAGACTAACCGTCATGGCTGTAGTCTTTTATTAAAGATCAAACTAAGATTTGTTGTAGCCTTCACTGCTTTTCTTATACAGTTTTTATTGTCTAACCTTTGAAAATAATAAAGATCTGCAAGTTTTTGTTTATTTTTGGATATTGTGTAAAATTATTTTTATTTTGACTATTTCACAGTAGAACAAAAAATTATGAACTGAATTCTGAGGCAATATGTTGTAAGTTGTTTGTCTCATGCTCATCCTACTAAGCACTTGCTTTTCTTTGAAGTTCCAGTTTTATGAATGTTTATATGAGTGTTCATCTTGCCTTTACTCCTTGCTGTTGTAAATCCACTTGAATGTCTGGGATTGAGAGGCAAGTTGGTCTTTGAAAAGATGTGAATACATAATTTGCTGCAGGTTTGTAGGAGAAGGTAATATCTTTATTAGAGCAAATGCAGGTTATTGGCAGAAAAGAAGGAGGTGTTAAGGCCTGTAAGTCCTTCTCAAGTAATTAGGCAGCATCACCATCTAAGATAAATGTGATGGATGCTTTACCTGTTGCACACATCAGCCTCTTGCTGGGTTTGTGGGGACTGTGTTCAACCATTGCATAAATGGTAGATGCCTACTCAGACAAAAGCAAAATTCTTCAAAGGTAAAATTAGTATAAAATGCCAAAATCCAAAGTTTGCAATTAACGTTACTGTGATTTTGCTAAGCATAGAGTGAGTTAACCAAAGTTCTAAATATACTGCTTTTGCAGGGCCAAGAGGTCCTCCTGGAGATGCTGGTAGACCAGGTAGGTGTAGTGATCCAACAGCACAATAAAATACATTGTTCATCCTGTCTGTTACACCCTATTAGCTTTTTGTAATATTTAAGGTGTTTTTAAAGCAATCTCTAAGAGAAAAAAACTCATCACTCAAGTTTTGATGTGCCAAAGTATAGAGAACTTCTGGTTATTTTTTTTTTATTTTCATTTTTGTTTTCTGATTGTGATTATTTAATATATCACAATATAACAATGACTTTTTGGCTGAACTCTACCTGCTTACTTCACTTGGAAGTTCCAGTTCTTCTGCAATTCCTTCTGCATTTTTTTCTCTTTGGTTAGGTGTGTCAAGACCTGGTCTGAGAGGTCCCCCAGGATTTCCTGGGCCAAAAGGAATAAAAGGAGAGAAAGGACAACCTGGTGTGCACATTGTGGGCCCTCCGGGACTACCTGGGATTCCTGGCAGACCTGGTTCTGTTGGGTTACCAGGTCCCCCTGGAGAACCAGGTGAAACTTCAGTATTTCAAAGAAGAATAGTTTGGATTTGTCCAGATTATTCTTTCTTTTAAATGAATATTGTCTCTATCTGATCACTGAACCTTCTTTTCCTGTCAGCAAATAGAGAAATGTCTGAATAGTCTAGTGAAGTTATGGTGCCATGTTTATTTTCTTAACAGGTAGAATAACATATAGAACTGGCCCACCAGGACTTCCTGGAGAACCAGGGTGTGTGGGACCTCCAGGACGCCCAGGAGATACTGGCATGAAAGGTCAGTTACAGTGTTGACAATGTCCTTGGGATTGGTATGATGTTCACTCTTAGCAGTAGGCAGGAAAACATGTTCAAGAGAGCTGCTCTAATTTAGGAGAAATAAAGGCACGAGTAGAAAAAGATTATGCTGAGTCTCAGCACAAGGCTATATGCATTCGCTTTTGTGTCAGGTCTCACTTTGCTTCCATATACCATATTTTGCACGTTATTTTGCCCAGTGCTTTCTCTGGGCTGGACTGTATTGGTAGCTACTCACTGGTCCTTCTTTTTCAAGTGAAAACCAGGATGCATTGCTGAACATAACAAGTACCATTGCCATTGCTACATCCTTCCTTAAAACCAGCCCTCAGATGCAGATGGTACAATCTGGCAATCTTCATGAGTTCTCATGAAATTCGGAAATTAATTGACACCTCATTGTCATTGATGAGTCCAGAGCACAAAGAAAGTCCCTTAAGGGTGCAAGATGTCTTCCTCTGTTAGTGAAGAGCAACTGGAAAAGCAGGAAGTGTGCAGTGCTGCTCGCCATTGGGGCAAACAATGATCCCAGGGCAGGTGGTGTTTTGGGGCTTTCACATTCCCCTAGTATTTTTTCTGCTCACTAATACTCACTAATAGTTCATCATTGGGAGAAGGAACTAGAAATAAAATTGTTTACTAGCTTCCCAAAGGACATCAGTCTCAAATTTGCTAGCTTCTTCAGCAAAATATCACCACAGGAACTGAATCTCTATGATGCCTGCCAGTCATTAAAGTTTTTCAAGTTGTTCTTGTGCCATTTTAGCTCACTGCCTCTGTTCCTTCCTTATTTTGAGAGCATTTGGCCTATCAGTGGGTGTTTCCAACTAATTCACTGAAACTGGACTTCAAAAAAATCAAATGAATGTTCTTACACTTTCAATTAAATGTAGTCAGCTCTAATAGTCATTGTCTGACCATAGGTAAATACTTACCGTATTGGAAGCGTTTTGTCATAGAGTTTGTAAGGTTGGAAGGGATCTCTAGAGGTCATCTAGTCCAACCCCCCTGCACACGCAGGGCCACCTAGAGCACGTGGCACAGGGCTGCATCCAAGCGGGTCTTGAAGATCTCCAGAGAAGAAGACTCCACAACCTCTCTGGGCAGCCTGTGCCAGTGCTCTGTCACCCTCACCGTCAAGAAGTTCTTCCTTAAGTTCCCGTGGAACTTTTGATGCTTCAGCTTGTGGCCATTTCCTCTGGTTCTGTCAGTGACCACCAGTGAAAAGAGGCCAGCCCCATCCTCCTCATTGCCTCCCTTGAGGCACTTATAGACACAGATCAGGTCCCCTCTCAGCCTTCTCTTCTCCAGGCTGAACAAGCCCAGCTCCCTCAGCCTCTCCTCATAGGGCAGATGTTCCAGGCCCCTGATCATCCTCGTGGCCCTGCGCTGGACTCTCTCCAGCAGCTCCACATCCCTCTTGTACTGTGGGGCCCAGAACTGGACACAGTACTCCAGATGTGGCCTTACCAGGGCTGAGTAGAGGGGTAAGATCACCTCCCTCGACCTGCTGGAGATGCTCCTCTTAATGCACCCCAGGATGCCATTGGCCTTCTTGGCCACGAGGGCACACTGCTGCCTCATGGTCAACCTGTCGTCCACCACGACGCCCAGGTCCTTCTCTGCAGAGCTGCTCTCCAGCAGGTCGGTCCCCAGCCTGTACTGGTGTCTGGGGTTATTTCTGCCCAGGTGCAGGACCGTGCACTTGGCCTTGTTGAATTTCATGAGGTTTTTGACCGCCCAGTTGTCCAGTCTGTCCAGGTCCCTCTGGATGGCAGCACAGCCCTCTGGAGTATCCACTACTCCTCCCAGCTTCGTATCATCTGCAAACTTACCGTATTGGAAGCGTTTTGTGATTTTGTTTGTTTGTTTTATAAGGCATGCAGAGTTTGATACACAAGCACATTTAAGGCCATATTCATACAACTCTTTGTCCAAAAATTATTAGCCATCTTCTAGAACAAGTAACGCAACACATTAATTAAGCTTGGAAATAATTTGCTATGGAACAATTGATGAATCTACAATCTCATTCCAGGTGATGAAGCTTGCCTGTGTACTGATTGCAGCTATGTTCAAGGAACACCTGGTCTTCCTGGTCCTCCTGGGCCACGTGGCCAAGATGGAATCCCTGGTAAATTATCATGATTTGCCTAAGTGGATAGTGGGACATGCGCTTTTATTTTTATTTATTTATTTGTTTATTTTTACTGCATGAGGATCAAAACTGGTGAGGACATGTCCACAGCATGCGATATAAGCCTGTAATCACAATCCTTGATGTAACTTTGAGGATGTGATGATTTAATATAGCATTATGCAACTCTAGATACTGATACAAGCAGAAGTCCTTAAAAAAAAAAAAAAAAAAGGAGCTAAAATACTGTTGGACTCAGGTGCAACCTGAAGCCAAGTCAATTTGTGCTTATGCAGAAAATGGGAAAGGCAGCAATGTTCAGGGCTAGGTGTGATTATCAGAGCTTGCCAAAATCCATTTGTTTGTTTTATTTTTTTTTCCTGTACAAAAGATGCTGCCTCTCTTGCAGGTAGAGAAGGAACACCAGGTTCCAAAGGATCTCCAGGTTCTCCAGGAGCACCAGGGTTTCCAGGGCCTCAAGTAAGACTGGAATTATTTATGACTTTCAGGTTATTTTTCAGATTCTACAAAAATATATTTCAGAGAAACTTTTTGGCTGGTGTTACATTAAGCTGCATACCAGCTGATTACAATAGTTGTCTCTTTAGTGTTGATGAAGAATGTGTCTGCATAGCAGACCTAAGTAGTAATTATAATATGAACACAGCTGACCTATCTTTAAATGAACCTGGTTTGCTCAGTGCAGTAGGAAATTCAGCTCATGGCACAAGCATCATGCATGATACGTGGGCAGCTAACCTGTGCTATATTTCAGGATGGCTAGGCTGCTTCTGCCTGATCTGGCTAGTTTGCCATCAGGTTGTGTAAATGTGCATAATAGTATAATCATGGCTGTGGCTATAAAGCATATAATCTGTGCACTCTCTGATCTTAGTCAGACCTCTGTGCAGAGGAACTTTCTTCTCATAATACCCATTTCAGAGGTGAACAGGACAATCCTCCTTGGGGAAATTGCTGAAGAGAGAAGGCAGACACCTGCCTTAGATGTGCCTTTTGGCTCTTCTAACTTGTGCTTGTAGTAATTATTTTTGAAGAATTACTATCAAGAACTCTTCAGTACTGCCTAATACAAAACAGTCACACACAAGAATTCATTGTGCTCAGTGCCATGCAAATGCAGAATGAAAGAGCCTGCTAACAAGCTTTTTCCAAAGGCTCCCAAGAATTCATTAGCCCCAGATCACTAGAGGCCAGTGCACTTTTAGCTCCACATTCTACTCTGTGGGGCAGACAAGAGAGACCAGGAGTTATGAGCGGACAGAGCCAAATATGGCAGCTTTATGCCTGGGAGAATTCTATGTGGAAACCTCTGATCAGATACTTTAAAGGTATTTTCTTGCCTGTACTTTTGTGGTACGAAAGCACCAACACACACCTAACAGCCTTATCCAGCATTACTGCTGCTTTTAGGGCCAGAAAAAGTGAAGGCAGAGCTGAGGGAGTGGAGGGAGGAAGCAAGCGCTGTTCATTGAAATATGCAATTACAGCAAATAAAAGTGAGAATAAAGCAAGCTACCCTCAGATATTTACTTAAAAATGAAAGCTTGGAAATTTCGACATCTAGCATATAAATTGTCTTGGTTGCTTTGTTCCAGGGACTTCCAGGTTTTAAAGGAGACCAAGGACATAAAGGATCAAAAGGTGATCCAGGATATGTGTATCCAGAAGGGCCAAAAGGTGAGCAAGGAGATCCAGGGGCTGAGGGAGACAAAGGAAGAAAAGGTTCAAGTGGATTTCTGGGAAGACCTGGCTCAAAAGGTGTGAAGGGTTCTAAAGGCGAGCAGGTAGGTATGAACTGTTTGCAGCTGTTATAAAAAATTGTGTCAGTATTCCCTTTTACAATCTGTTTAATCTGTTCAGATATCTTAATTGAATATCCTCTGATGTAGTGATAACACATGCAGCTATAGCAGCCAATATGCATAAGGTGAAACGGAAGTAAGAGAGTAAATATTCTTCTGTAATGCGAGCAAGAGGTGAACTCTAGTAGACTCATGTTGCCAGAAAAATCTCAGCAGTCAATTGTTCTGTTAGTTTGGATATTTAAATTGGAGCGTTGGCTTGGATTCCTAGGATGTATATGAAATAGTAATGACATCTTACCTGTCTAGTCATGATTCTTAAAATGAAAGCATCATTTTCTCCAAATAATTTATGTTCCATCTTTGGGAGTTAATCTTTAGTCAGGGCTGAGAGAAACAATAAAAGCTGACAGACTCACCATAAGACTAGGATCTTTAGAGCAGAGCAATTTGTTCAGCAGAATAAAAGCCTGTCTTTCAAGGAGAATCAGAGCTGAGTTTTCCTTTTTTTTTCTTCTTTTTTTTCCTCCCCTCTCCCCATAACTTATTAAAAAAGTATACAGTGTAATGCCACAATGGTTAAAAATCAACCTCTTCATATTTGTTTGCACTTTCTCTTTTAATAGAAAGGATGAATAACCATTGTTGTTAAAAATCCATATTGTTTTAATGAAAAGTCATAACTAGGCCAGATTAAAAAAAAAAAAAAATCCTCTTATATTGGCAGAGCTACTTTGTCACTAAAATAATTTCAGATTATAGTTATATAGAAAATAGAACATTTTGTTATGAAAGCTGGCATAGAAATAATGCTTGGTATGTACATATATGTAATCATTAATAGGGATTAGCTGGTTCAAAAGGAGACAGAGGACTACCAGGATTGCCTGGTAAGCTTGGTCTCGCTGGAGAGATGGGACTTCCTGGACCACGGGGATATGGAGCACAAGGAACAAGGGGTCTGAAAGGCTCTAAAGGAGTACCTGGTCCACCTGGATTACCTGGAGAAATTGGTTTGTAACTTATGATTTTACCATTCTTTACATATTTAAAGAGCACTTGTTGGAAATTATAGAGTTTGAAGACCCAGAAATGATCTAAGAATCATAGGAAGTTTATCCTCAAATGAGATTTCCATTTCCAAGCATTGTTCCAGACTTGATTCCCCTGAAGACAGTAGGGACCCCATTAGGTGTTAGTTCAACTACCTGCACAGAGCAAGGTCAGCTGTGAGATCAGACCGAGTTACTCTGGACTTGATCTGGTAGGGCCTTGAAAAATCTTCAAGGATAGAAGATTTCACAGTCTCTCTAAGGAAAACCGTTTCAATGCTTGACTGTCTTTATCATGTGAAAACTAATATTTTAAATCTAAATCCATTTAGTATTTTTTGTATGAGATTATGTCCTCAGGTGAAAATACAGAAGACTTGATCACTTTTGAGTGCCAAAAACATATTGGCATATTTATAGGCAAGTATAGTCTGGAAGAATTCATAGTTATTTTTGGACTTTAAATCCATGAGATTGTGAGTTCTAGCACTCATAATTGCTGTGATAGGCTAAACATCCTATGTCTGTGCTGTTAACATCTGATGTAAGATGCAAGTTTGCTATCCTATGGCAGGAAATTAGAACAAGGCATTTTTGAGACTTGTTCTGGTGTGGTTGCATTGCTTCCAACATCTAGAAAATCTACAGCAGTCTGTTGGAGGCTGTGATGTTTTTGTTTTGTTTTAGTTTCTTCCCAGGGCCTTCAACAATAGCTATTATTCAGTGTCTTGAAATCTTTCTGGTCCAAAACAAATATGGAACCTATGGTGTGTTTTTTGCCATCAGTTCAGACAGGAGGTCATGGCACGTTTTAAATCTTTATGGAGTGGAGCTGCAGATTCATCATCTCTTAATTCTATGGGTTTTTTTGTTTGTTTGTGTGTTTTAATTTTCCTGCTGATTCTGTGTTTCCTTTTTCTGGATCTCTATAAGCCTGCAGCAGGACTGAAGAGAGTGTGATATTTCCTTGATATTAATAAAATACTTTTGCTGTTATGAAGCTAGGATATAAAGGCTTTTCAAAATCTATTGGAGATTCAGATATATGGAAAGTGTGGAAGATTGCATTTTTGATTGAATAGATTGTTCACTTTATTTTTAAATGCTTAAGACTACACATTTCCAGACTATATATCACTGTAAACTCTGACTGTGTTTGCTGAAGGTGTAAAAGGAGAAACCAGTACCATAATTTCATTACCGGGATTGCCAGGACCACAGGGACCCTCTGGTTTGCCTGGACCCCCAGGAGTGCCTGGTGAGTATGTCTAAACTAAATACAGCAAAATTCAGAGGTAATCTAGCTGGGATATCTTTGCTTCTGTGGTAAAGAAACTGTGAAATTTGTCATAGTATTCCCTTTGAAACAAATAGAGGAAGAGAATGTAAGTGTGAATAGGAAGGGCACAGGGGACATGTCTATGGTTTGCTGTAATGCAGAGATTCCGAAGAGAGCTATGTTATGACTCAGTTCCTCGGAGAACCAGGAACCCCTGGCGTACGTGTTGTGGCTCATATATCCCGGAAGGAGCCTACAGCATAATTTTGACAGATCCCAGCCTAAATTATGTTGGAACTGCTGCAGCCCTCAAAAGAGGAGGACCAAAATTAGCTTAAAGCATTCTTAAACTTCCTGAAACTATTGGACTGTCATATACCTTGTAGAGGCAGAGTCAGAAAATCCTGTAAAGGTGTTTGCAAGCTTCCTAGAAAACGCAGCTGTATGACTGAGTTTCCAAGTTCTTTTTTTAACTGACAGTTACTAACCATTATCCTAAGATGATAGGAGCCTGGGATTTCTTTTTGGTTGGTTTTGAGAGTTTTATTTCTCTGCTTGCTGCTGTCTTACATGTTGCAGACTTTGTCATTTCTAGAAAGACAATAAATGAGAACCAGCTTAACTGTAAGATCTCTCAGCTCTAATTTTATAGAGCAAGAGTCCCTTAAGCTGCACTGAATATCATGGGAGAATCATCTTTATAGTAGCTTCTATTCTTGCACTTGCTTTCAGTGTGTATTATATGTTAGCATGTTCTCAACAAGTAGAATTTTTTTTTATCAGCACATTGCTGTTTGTATAAGTCTGAGACTTGAGTAGATTGCATAAAGGTTTAATATACAGACCTGTGTCTGGTTTGATAATGTGAACAGAGAAATCACAATAGCATTTTAACAATGCTCTATTTAACAGGTGAGGACCTGTTGTGAAGGAGAAATAGCGCCTATATCCTAATGAAGTTATCTACAGTGATGTCCTAATTAATAATGATAAACTAGTGAAATGCTCAATCATTGTATTTTGAAGTTCTGTAGCAAGATGCATTAGAGCTCAGCTGTTTTCTTTGTACAGGCAGAGTTGGATCTAGAGGTCAGCCAGGTGATTCAGGTCACCCAGGGCCAACAGGTGACACAGGCTTTCCAGGGCTTGGATTTCCTGGAAATCCTGGTCCAAAAGGTAAAATACTCTTGTGTTTATTGTTGTTTGTTTGTTTTACTGTCTTCTATTTTTTCTCCCTTCAGATAAAAACAACAGACAGGTTTTAAAAAAAATCAATTACAATTAGTCAGACAGGCAGGTGTTTATTAACACTCTTATTTTCTGCCTTTGGGTTTATGAGTTGAAGAGTCAAGTATCAAAGCTGTCAGTAGCAAAGTATTTTAAAAGATATTCTAAGAATTTGCTGGCAAGAGATACCCTCTGGAGAAATGCAGAGAAATCCAGAATATTGAATCTACTGAAAAGAGAACCTCTTATTGTCGAAAGAGGGATAAGACATTGATACTTCTTGTAAAACTGGCCAGACAGACTCAGTTCATCTGGGTACCACATTTGTTTCAGATGGGTTATCTTTACCTATGGATGTATAAGTGCTAGCACTTTATTTTCAATCAACTTTGGTTATGTACAGTGCAATACCTGCTCCAATGTGCAGGTAATAAAGTGTTTTGAATACTGTGAGTGTGACCATTCCTCATGCTGTCATGCCTCAATTTTAAAATATCTTTTTGAATAGTAGAAGTATTTAAAGCCATTGCTGTGATCCACCAGGAAAAAGAAAAGCAATCACTGAAACTAGAATCACTACCATTTTGGTTTTTTTGCAGAAAACAGTAAGGGATAGATATCAGAAATGTTTTATTTGTCAGTTACTTGGTCTGTTTTGGTTTGTTTGGACTTTTTAAAAGGAAGGAAAAAGAAAATTAAAAAACTGAGCCATGTTACAATTGGTGCTGAGTGAATATGTAAGGAATAAGTTTCAGTATGTCACATCAGCTCTAAAATCAGGATGCTGTGTTCATACTGTACATTTGTCAGAGCTTCATAGCCACATCTATACAAATAACTATTTGCAAAAAAAGCATGGTGATAACAATAGCATTTTTACTGCCATTTGTTTTTCCTTTTTCAGGAGATAAAGGGCTTGCAGGAGGAAGAGGATCACCAGGTTGTGAAGGAAAGATTGGAGATCCAGGCCGCCCTGGAAATCTAGGACTGCCAGGGGGAAAGGTTTGGTTAGAAATGCAGCCCAAATTTCTTTATAGATCCTATTCATTAAGTGTGACACTAAGCAAAGTTAGATGATGAGTAAGGAAAATAGTTTTTATATTTCCTGACCAGTGAATATATATTACAAAAAGACATTGTTTATAAGAGAGCTAAAGCCAGAATTTTCTGTCCAGTCACAGGATTTCAGAAATCCAGGTATTTGGGCTGTTTTAGGAGTGCAGTTTTCAGAGCACACAGAAGATATTTTGCTTACAGCAAATAATTAAGGCTATTAAGTTTTTGCAGAAATTGGAATTAAGCACACTTTTGGATGGCGGTCAATACAAAGTAAGTATATAATAGATATCAATACAAAAGAAGTGAATATTGAATTCAAGCAAGTGCTTCACTGAACTGAAGCCTAAATGAAGCAGATCGCAGCTATGATCTGCAACCCCTCTTCTGTATTGATAGAATCTAACCTACTGATAGCATATGGAAGTATACTGACTACTTTAAAAAATAATAATACTTGAATGCTTTTAAAAGGTGACATTACTTATTTTTGGATTCTATCCATATTTTGTGCATTTCTTGACTTAACAGTGTATGGTACTTTTTAAAATCACCTATTCGGTGCTTGAAGCCCTTAAAAACTGAATTTGGAGTAGCCTCTGTGGTGCAAAGGAACCATCAGTGACTTGTACAAGTTTGGCTCTGCTGACCTGCTTTAATATTAATTTCTAGTACTCAAAGCTACACCAATTGGTAGTTCAAAAGATTGACAGAAAAGAGAGAACAGAAAATGAGTATCATGAGACCTATCTGGATGCTGACCTCGGTTATTTGAACAAATTCTTGGGTGAAAATAGGACTATCAGGAAAAAGTGAAGGAAAAATTATATTGCACAAATTTCAGTCCTTTTTCAGGTACACATCCAAAGATTCTCGTAGTTGCAGCCAGCATCACAGCGCAGGGCAGATGGAGGGAAGTGTCTTGCATTGCTCAGTGGCAATGTCTATAGCAGAATAAGGAGGCAGGATTCAAACTTGCTTACATGAATTATCCTTCTGGTGTAGGACCTCCAAGTGGACAGTAAGGAATGTCTAGTGCTCTCCTGAATAGGAACCACTACAAATGTTATTGTGAAAGATCCCCAGAGAATGGTGCCAATCACCTAATTGTAAAAAGCTGTCCATCCGCAGGATGGAGAAAGTGATATTTGTTATATTTACCAAGTGTACTGCATGTGGCTTGTTTACATTTCTCTGTGTGTTACAGGGTGATCCAGGTGTAGTTATTCCTGGAGAGCCAGGTAGACCGGGTTCACCGGGAGGTAGTGGCATTCCTGGCCCAAAGGGTAATGCTGGATTTCCAGGACTTCCAGGCCTACCAGGGCGTGCTGGACATGATGGTGATGATGGCCTAAGAGGTACTGTGGTCAAACAAGTGCAGGGAACACAGCAAGTTATATTTGCCTTTTAAGGAAAGGAGAGCCAAGTCAAACAATATTCATTTAAAACTTCAAACTGTTCTTTCAACATTATGAAATCAATCTCCTTTTTTTTTTTTTAGGAGAGCCAGGCTTGCCCGGAATTCCTGGGGATCCAGGTCCTCCAGGAAAACCTGCGGAATGTCTTATCGGTCTGCCAGGTTTGCCAGGTGGTGAGGGAGCTACAGGCCCTCCAGGTAGGACTTTCTGAATTAAATGTACTATTTGGCGGGGTGGATCTGTGCCTTCCACTAGTCTGTGGGAGCTGAGGTTTCTTGTGCAGAACTCTGGGCAGGGCGTTCTGAGAAACAGTAGGCTCATCTGCTCTGTTTGTGGTAGTGGTGGTAGTGTTTGTTTTGCTTTAAGATTGCCTGAGTGAGTATGTTGCCTGATGATGGTTCTCATGCAAGCAATACTGCCAGAGTTTGAATTTCATGTTCATGATGGCAAGATAGAGGTAATGATGGTTTCTTTCCCAGAAAGAAATACAGATGTTTTCATGCATTTTTCATAGGAGGAAGAGGTTCACTAGGCTCAAAAGGAAAAGTAGGCTCTCCTGGCCTGGGTATCCCAGGAATTTTTGGAAACCCTGGGGAGCCTGGACGAATAGGCCCTCAGGGAAATGCAGGATTACCTGGTCCCAAGGGACAGTCTGGAAGGCCAGGAATCTCTGGAGTGCCTGGTAAGGATTCCTCAAATGTATATTTTGATACAGCAATTAAATCAACCTCTGCAGAAAGGTGTTGGTTATGCTTTTCCAAATTGAATTTGCAGTAAGACTTTTTCCATTAAAACATAGATGTACAGTTTTCATGTATCACTGAGATCTATATGGAAAACTAATTAATCACCATTCCTTGAATAATGAGTGTATCTTGAGGTTGTTCTTGCACAGCAATCAATTTTCTAAAGCAGCTTTTGTTTTCTGTACAGTAATGTCTTTGCCGCAGGACAGAAACCAACTAACTAGGACAGTTAACCAGTGACTTCCCCTGCATTGTGAAGCTTTAGTACCAGTATTAGTATTTAGAGGAAATGATTTCTAATATTTAGAAGAATGTTAGTAGGTCTTAAGAAATTTCTAAGAGGTTCTTATTCAGATTGCCTTTTCAAGAGAGAACTTGCCAATGCCTTTTTCAAATCTGCTTTTTCTAAGAAAGGCAAGTTTAGTTCTTGAATCTAACAGAGTTGTGGCTCAGATCAAATTGTCATGTTAGTCAGAGCTGATTTTAAGACACGTAAATTCTTGTAGTTTTTTTCCAGAAATTAGTTCAAAGTTGATATTGTAGATATATATTTTTTTCAGCATTCTCAATCCCTTATTGTGTGGGAAGAAGATGGTATATGCCTTTTAGTTACACAACCTGTAGTGCCTGACTCAGCAGCCTAAACATAGCCGTCTAGTGTCATTTGAGATGAGCTGTTGTATTCTGGCTGGTCTCTAACTCCTGGGTCAGAAAGAAACAGCTTTCCCATACATCCTGTGACATCTCCCAGCGCTGTGTGGGTGTCCTGAATGCACCATACTCATCGTCAATTAGATTGTTGTTACTTACCTAGGGATTGAGGGTTTACTGTGTGTGCAAAACATGTTCATGTGATTAAAAAATGGCTTCTAGAAATATGTTAACGAAATGGAGTGTTAGAATGGAATAAAAGGAAAAAGTGCAATTAATTGCTTAACTGACAGGCATATGTGTCATTTTCTGAAGAAATGCCTTTCACTGATCAAATATTAACAAAATATGTTCCTCATGCTTCATTTCCATAGGCCCAAGGGGAGAGCCAGGTATCATGGGCCCATTAGGGGTTCCTGGACCCCCTGGTGCATTGGGAAATCCAGGCAATCCTGGTAGCAGAGGTAAGTGACCACAGTATCCGCTAGACCGCTATCTGCAGACTAGTGACAACACAGTTTCTTTTAATAGTTTTAAATCTTTTCAATTTCATGGATACATGTGAAAATGGCTGGGAATATTGCTAAAGAAAAAAACAAGAACAGAAAGCTTTTTGTTCTGTTTGCTGTATTTTTGTCTATCCAATTTATTTTCAACTTAGCATCTATTTAACAGATTTAATACTATACTTTTGCGCATTATAAAAATAATTACAGTATCTTGCAGTGATCTATCATAGATGTTTCATTGATGACTGGAGTAATTAAGAAGTTGTTTGAGGTTGTTATCTAGCATGTATTTTTGCATTCTTAGCTACTCTTAAGGGCAAGAGTTTCATTGGCTTGTTTATATATGTTATTAGCTGGTAAGACTACCTCAGAATAATTATTCTTGTTTTACTGCAGGTTCTTTTGGCTTCCCAGGACTAAAGGGAAGAAAAGGATTTCTAGGACAAAAAGGTGAACCAGGTGATAAAGGTTTTCCTGGACCATCTGAGACCTTGGTTGGAATTGGGAATAAAGGAGAACGAGGCTCAGATGGTATGCACCGTTGCTGTCATTCAAAACTGTGTTGCAATTTGAGTGGGCTCTAATGCTTGAAAGAAACTGATTCAAGTGCTCAGAGAAGTTTGATATAATTAGTACATTACAATTGCCTTTTTATTAACTGGATAATTGTCTATTACACTGAATACTTATTCCCACTTGAACAAGCCCTTATCCTTAAAAGCTCTCTTCTCAATTCAGTAGTATTTCTGTTGTACTAAGAAACTTAAATGTGTCCTATATGATTATATTTTTACACATTCAGTCCGTGAAAACAAAAATGAGTGTGCTCACCAACTAGGTGAAGTACACCAACTGTTGTACATGCTAAACTAATTCCATCTGGCTTTTTCTGTAGACTTAGCCTATAGAAACATTCCGAAACTTCCCTTTCTTTCCATATGAAAAAATACTAAAAATGTTGACTGTGAGTTTGTCTTGTTTGTTTACAGGCAGAGGATCCTTGTTCTGTTCTGTTTCTCTGTTATTTTAGGAGAGGTTTTTGCCTGTGTTCTGAGATAGTGTTTCTTAATACTATTTTTACAAAATTTTGTTTTAGGATTTCAAGGAAGAATGGGTTTTAAAGGAGAAAAAGGAGATGCAGGTGTGCAAGGACCACCAGGTCTTGATGGGTCAGAAGGAACACCTGGCTTACCAGGTATGGAGTATCTTTATTGAAAACTACTGTATCAGATAGAGGGTGGAGATTAATAATACCTCAGCACTAATATGTAAAATCAATTTCAGTAGCAAGACTATGTTCACTTTAACGCTAAAGTTTTTAAGTATTCTGAAGCTGAGTAATTTGCAAAACTGTTACTTTGTTGTTTTCTTCCAAATACAGACCATTATCTGACCTCATTTGAGGTGATTAATAAAAAAATAATATGAGATCCTGAATGGTAATAACTTTAGGTTCCAAAATCTAATGAGACAAATGAGCTGAAATTGATATTTATAAAACTGAAGAAAAGTCAGAATTCCCAATATTGTAAAGAAACAGTAAAAGTTCTGAAAACTGTACCTTAAATAATTATTTTGGAAGCTTTTGGGGTTTCAGTTTGGTTCTATTTCCTTTTTGAAAGCCTTGCATGTGCATATTTTGAATGCTGACCGGCCTTCCCTGAAGAGCAGTCTTAAAAACAAACATGTAAAAATTAAAAACCTAAATAAGACATTTTCAAAGTTCTACTCTGCCATTAACCTAATGCATAATGATACATATAGGCCTTTGAGTGAGATAGTGCATCTGTTTTCTCAAAAAATCAAATCTTTCACTCTTCATCTTCTGTATTTTTGATTCTTTGAGAACTTCTTTGCAGAAGTCATATGATACATCTATAAATAGATTCTTTTTAAAAAAAAAAAAAAAAAAACATGTGTGAATTGGGTAATTAGAAAGCGTTTTGGATTTGTAATGAAGTTGACCCTTGTCATGATGGCAATAATCCATGCTGTATGTCACTGCAGCATTATTACTATATTTTTATTAATGGCCATAGTAGTCACTGCAGTGTAAAAAATGCAGGAAAAACTGCAAATGTTCTCTGACCTCTTCTGAAGAAAATCAGACTGATCTACCTAAATGTTACCTCTACCCTAGAATTTAGACATGTGTATGCTCCAAGTGCAACCAGACCTTATAGTCATTAAAACAAAAATTAAACTGACATTGATACAAGACTAAGCTGAAGAGAATCAAGTGGAAAAACAGATCAAGATACAGAAAAATTCTTAGGTATGCAGCCATGAGAAGTGTGTAATGGCAAAGTAGTAGTGTAGTTGTGACATGCTCAGAAACTGAACTGAACTCAGACAAAGGAAGTTCTGAATGTGCAAACACGGATTCCTGGTCTCGATGAAAATGTGCAAAGGTATATTGCAGTTGTCACTCATAAATATTGTGAATCATCACAAACCTTACATTAATGTTGATTGTAGGAAAATAAACAAATAACTTAACTTTCCTATAAAATAATGTTAATTTTATGTGTGTCTGGGGCAAGAGGAAGAATTTTACTTCATCTATTAGTTGATATATAGAACAATGAGATACCTTGCCAGGGTGTGAGGTCAAGTACAAAGCACCTTGAACAAATACAAGTACAAAATGTTTATATTGGTGATAGCTCTACCAGCTAGCCAATGTCTAAAATAAAGATGTGCAAATAAAGAAACTAAATATGTGAAAGTAGTGTCTATTTCTTCATTTTATAGGTGCCAAAGGATTTATGGGTCTTCCAGGGATTCCTGGAGGACAAGGATTCCCAGGAGCACCTGGAGACAAAGGGGACATGGGAATTCCAGGTATTTTCTGTCAAGTCATGTTACAAATTCATAGAATTGTGTAGAAGCGTTTACAGAAATCTGAGCAGTTACTGTTACTGGATTACACAACGCTGATTCAGACAGAGACTTTCCAGGACTTGTAAATGTCTACCCACCTACATAGCTTCTTCATTTGCTGAATGTAGATCTCCCTCTCCAGTTAAAATCTAGTAAGTGTATTCCAAGTGTCCCTCTCAGGTAATTATTTTTTGGAGAGTACAGGGCAAGAATTAGTCAGGATATGGCACTATATAGTGCTCTTTCATTTCCTTGTAAGAAACTGTTAGCTCAGTAAACAAATCTTTTTTTCTGTAAGCTCTATAAATAATGTGATACATAAGTAACATACTGTTAAATTGAAGCAAGTATTTTAGTGCACATAGAATTAAAATTACTTACTCCACAACTCACTTCAATGAAAACTCAGTATCTGAAAATACAAGTGGGATTTTTCAAAGCACAGTGTGTTTTTTATATTTATGATTCCTGTAAGAATGGTACCAATACTTTTTGTTTTTCCAGGTCCCAAAGGGCAGAAAGGATCTCCAGGCTTTCCAGGACCATCAGGTGACTCTGGGCATATCGGCTCTGGTGGCTCTCCAGGTGACAAAGGAGACCCTGCGTACCCAGTTCCTGGGCCTCCAGGCAAACCTGGTCCAAAGGTATAAAAGCAGTGGACGTACTGTCATATTGGCCTATAAGCAGGGCCTTTGACTGTCGAAGAAAAATAATGTATGACAGATCTGGAGAGTCTACAGCAGATAACTAGATTATTTGTTAATGTTGAGAAGTTCTAAAATACTCTTATGTCACGTTTAGGACAATTTTGACTTCCATATATTCCATTTTTCTCTGAGTACAAAAAATACCTTATTCGTAAATAAGGTAGAAAGATCCTAGAAATAACTAATAATAATAACTAATAACTAACAATAATAACTAATTAATCCTTCATTAATCCTTTGAGAATGTGGACTTCCACTTGATAAACCAGCAGTAGGTATACTTGTAAATTGGGAAGTTTAGAAAAATATTTTAGAAAATGTGAAAATCATGATGCCTAATATTGTATTTTTGATTTTGACAGTAATATCATTACACACAAAATAAATTGTTGTCTTTGCAATATATATTTATTGTTGAATGGAATTTAGATCAAACTAATAAATTTTTACTGCACATATTCAGATTGATGAATACCTGCAAATCTCTTTACATATGAGATTATCTGAAATATATGGTTCAAGCTGTAAGCTTTGCTACAATTCACTCTATCTGCTTAGTTTCTGTATTATCTGGGTAGCCACAATAATATTGAGTTTGCAAGTCAGTCTTAAATTTTGTTCTTAATTTAAACACGTCTGCTGCCTCTGTCCTAGTCCAAGTAACGGAGACAAAAGTAGAAATTCAAGCAAAAATGTGCATTTCTGTTCTGCTTGTCTATTATATAAGAAGCGTACTTTTGGATCCAAAGAGGGCTACAATTGGAGGGAAGTTTGCATGTTTGTACAAAGTGCTGGTGAAAAGAGCATTTAAAGACTTTACATCAGTCTACTTTATATGTTTTATAAAAATCATACTGAACTATGATTATACTCAAAATTACAAATAAATTTCTGATGTACAAATTTAGAAAGTCATATATTTAATGATAAGTGATTCTTTATCTGTTTGTGTTTGTCTGCTTTTTCTCAGGGAGATCCAGGTCCCCCAGGGGCTTTAGGGAGAAAAGGAGAAAAAGGATCCCAAGGTCAGCCAGGACGTGCAGGAGTGCCAGGACCAGATGGGATCAGAGGGGAAGCTGGAGGTGCAGGAGTCCCAGGTACATTTTGTCTGAAGAGAGGTGGCAAGATGCTGACATGCTTCCAGAAGAGAATTTCTCAATAAATCACAGAAGGCCTATGGCACATTTATACTCAGCTGTTGTGAACCTAAGCTTGTAGTCAGCACAGCCAGCCTAACATCCACTAAAGATTTGTCACAGCTCACCAAAGCAGAGATAGTAGCAAAGTTAGCAGATTTAGGCTGAGTCTAGTTCTAATCTGAATTCCAAGTGATAATGTCTTTTTTTTCCCTCTCCCAAACTTTCTTCTTATAGGGGAAATAGGACTTCCTGGAGGTGTTGGTGCTAAAGGGCGTCAGGGCCACCCAGGACAAATGGGCACTAGAGGCCCTCCAGGTATGATTTTCAGCACTTCCCTCAAATCACTGTCTCCTGGTTTGTCATTCACTTCGTGTATTGTAATGGGTTAGCAGATTTTCTTGCTTTTGCAATTGATTTTGGAGTCTCTGTTTATGTGAGTATGAGAGTCTCTTCACCTTTTCTAGTTCCAACTAAAGTCCTTGTCAGGCTGTTTTTAAAGTATTAGTTCAGCTCAGGCAAAAGATTTTAGTTCTTGATTTTAGTTCTTCTTTAGTTCTTCTTGATTTTTTTTTTTTGTTGTTGTTTGTTTGTGGTTTTTTTTTTTTTTTTTTTTTTTNTTTTTTTTTTTTTCCCTCTAATCCAAAGGTCTCAGGGAGACATGATATTCAGAGTAGTAAGAAAGGCTTGTTAGGCTTGTTTTTCTTCCTGAAAGAACAGAGTTGGCTAAGATCACTCCTTGCTTAGAGAAACCTTGAATTTGTAATAAACCTAGGGTGAAAAATTGTACTGCCTATCACACCAGCATTGTTTAAATGAAAGGCAGGATCCTAAAATGTCTCAGAAAGACAAAAAGATATTACGTATGAAAATAATGAGGGTTCTAAATCCATTGAAGTCCAGAGAGATGAGTAAAAATGAGATACTGCTCTTTATCTTGATAATATAAACATTAGTAATTGCAGTTATTTTTGAAGTAGCTGCACTAGTGATATTTTAGTAAATGAGACTAATAACTTCTATTATTTTGCATTTTAAAGGGAGATGTGAAAATGATATTCTGGACCATTGCAATTCACAGGTGCTGTTGGAGAACCTGGTAAAAATGGGCTTGTTGGTGAAAGAGGAAATCAAGGTCAGGATGGTATGCCTGGTACCCCAGGGCATAAGGGAGAACCAGGTACACCAGTGAAGTATTTTCTTTTTGTTTTAAAATTGCTCTTCCCCTCCACCTTCCCCATGCCCCCCGTTTCCCTTGTCACTTTTGGAGAGGATGACTGAAGGGCTTCTGCGGAACAAAAGCTATATTGATAGGTAGTGTTCTTAATTTAAACATAATTCAAAGGCTTTCTGTGCAACCATTTGACACACTATCAAGATTTCCAAACACATTCATGACTTCTCTATTTTACATTTGATTTGTCAAAATTTCTCCTTTTCCTTCAAATACGAATGGGAAATAGGAATTATCACTTCAAAGGAAAACTTCATTTATATTTCTGGGTAGAACCAGTAGAAGATAAGGAATAAAGATGTTATTCAAATAATTAAAATATCACTCCTGACTCGGTGACTATTGAAGAACTGTATGAAATTTTAAGCAACTATGATGTTTTCTAGCAGTTATTCAGGACTGTGGGGTATAATATAACCTAATATTTTGTAGGGGCACCAGGCAGAGGAATCCCTGGCCTGCAAGGTATTCCTGGTCGTAAAGGTGAGTTGTCTTTTCAGAGAAAAGAAGCCTAATTTTTAAATACTAGGCTTATCGTATTTCCCCTTAAATGACATCCTTCTTAAGGAATGGCACTGTGGGATTTAGAGGCAATGAAGGCTGATTCTCTGCTTATAGCCATGACTTGGTGCTATATATTAAGTGTTAAGAGTTCTTGGTTAATCAAGTTAAGATTTTTAACAAAGGTACAGTGATTGCATTTTAATATGTTACCATCTCTTTTTTTAGGCTGACAAAGTCTCAAGAATAAAAAGCTGTTGAATAGGGAGACACCTTCTAGTTCTTAGGCTTTGTACATCTAAGACTGGTAGATAGCAATATGCTTTCTTTAAACAAACAAACAAAAAAAAACTCCCTCCATACTCTCTATTAACCATTCACCCTGTGATCAAAGTGAGAATGAACTAATATATTTGAAGTACTTTCTTATTTTACAGCACTCATATAGATACTTTTAGCTAGAATTTAATAGGATTTGCAAATTCTGATGTGGTAACTAGCTCTTTTTTTTTTTTTTTTTTTTTTTTTCTTTTTAAAGAAAAATTTCATACTTTCTTTTTTCCCCCCTTTCCTTCCTTTTNCCCGTGATCAAAGTGAGAATGAACTAATATATTTGAAGTATTTTCTTATTTTACTGCACTCATATAGATACTTTTAGTGATGTGGTAACTAGCTTTTTTTTTTTATTTTTTTTTATTTTTTTTTTCTTGCTGTATAGAGAAATATTCCATACTCTCTTCTTTCCACCCTTTCCTGTCTAGTTTATTCCTTTGTATGAGCAAACTCTGAAATGGAGTTTTAAAAGAAAAGCAGTTTTTGTACACTACACTGCAGTAAGTCCAGTCTTCCCACAGTCTTTTTCCTTCTGTAACTGTGGCAAGTTGATTTTTGGGGCTTCCCTGTACTAAAAACCATAGCTGAATTTCACCTTGGCAGTACAATAAATGCATGTATTCTGTGTAGTCAATTTTAAAAGCTTCAAACCGTCTTGAGAGTTCTTCCAAAACACATTGTGTAACACTTATATCCTGCAGGAATCAAAGGGGACATGGGGCTGCCTGGTTTTCCTGGGCCACCAGGTATCAAAGGTTGTCGAGGCGATCAAGGACCCATTGGACCCCCTGGCATGATGGGATTTCCTGGATTACAAGGTGCAACGGGCATGGCAATTCCTGGTCAAAAAGGGAATAGAGGTATTGCTGGTGCAAATGCAAGACCAGGTGCGTTGTTACATCTCCTTGTTGATCTGAAAGGATGTATTGCTAACTGCAAGCAGAATTTAGCATGTCCAAAATTGAAGATTAAAGGGATTCTGTGCCAGAGTGTTTCATAATTAAACAGGTAGTTTCTTATAAGCTGATGCAATGTTACCATTGCAAATATCAGTTATCTGTGCAGTGGAATGTAAATTAAAAAAAAAAAAAATTTGCATCCTGCCCACTTGCATGGTTTTGCTTTCTTCCTCCGTAATCTATAGGGTGTTTAGAAACTGTAGTACTTTAGAGGACTGAGAGAACTTGGCTCTGATCTCAGATTTAATTAACAGGCTAGGGAAAAGGGAATTTTTTTTTGTTTTAAAATCAGTATATTTCCCTGGCAATTGCTAGGAGACAGTAAATATGAAGTTCCATAATAGTCACTGAAACATTGTATGGAGTGCAGTACAACATTATGAAATACCATCAGCAGTAGCCCCTGCTTACTTGGATGTTTCCTTACAGGTCCTCCCGGCTTTCCAGGGCCTCCTGGTCTTCCCACTCCCAGCCTGAAAGGAAGCAAAGGTTTTAGAGGGGCAGATGGCATACCAGGGCCAACAGGCCCAAAAGGCAGCACTGGTCCTCCGGGTCCAAAAGTCAGTGGAATACTCCTTATTTTTTTAAACTCCATTGCTAACTTTCTCTTACCATAAAAACTATCCCGAGGGGAATGAGGGAAGAGTAGAAGGAAAGATATTAAACTGGATATGAAAGTAGTTTTTTGTTTGTTTGTATTTTGGACTCTTACAAACAACAAAAAAAATTTTTACTGTGAATTTCTGGCTTGTTATTTCCTTGTCCATTTTTTTATTGCAGAAAAAATACTAACAATAGTCTGGCTATTTTTAATATTGTTGCAAACAGAGCAAATAATGCTTCTAGTTGTAGGTGTAATGTTTTGAATGTTCTGAATGAAAAGAAAATATACTTTATGGTGTAGAAATGCTGTTTTCCATTTCTTTATTGATATTATCTTACTTTCAGGGAATGGAAGGTCGATCAGGTTTTCCTGGTGCTAGAGGAGATCCTGGATTTGTTGGATTCCCAGGTGTAAAAGGTATTTACACTCTTCTATATGCCAAATGTAATTAAATAAATGATTTGTTATTATAGTAGTGATAGACATAAATCTTTCTAATAGAGAGCACAGGATGTGGGTCAACTGTAAATGAAATCCCTCATTAAGGGAGCAGATTTCATCAGACATTATTTGCTTTGAGTTCAGTGTTATGGGTACATCTAAACTTAGGCTCAAATGAGGAAGGTCTAGAACTTTCACAGCCTCCATTACAGGCTACATCAAAACAATTTTGTCCCTAGTGCTTTCCAGTGACTAATGCAGTGTAAGGTCTTTGGACTGAGTCTGCTAACATGAAATGCCACACTACTGCTAAAAGATTTGGTTTTTTTTGGCAACCCTTTAGCTGCAGAACCCAACAGCATGAATCAGAATTGCAATACAAAGGCCTGGGCCCTCTGTTTGCTATCATGATAGGCCCAATTATGTTCTCATTCACTAGTTTGCTGTCAGACTAACTCCTAAATTCATTGCCTTCATTAACTTTGTATTCCTGAGGCTTAGCTGAATCAGCGGGTGGGGGCTAAAATCCTTGTAATTTTAGACTTTTCTAGTTGACGATTTAAATCTGACGGGAAGTGCACAAGTTCACTGAAGGCAGCACTTGTACTGCAAGCTCAGTTTAAAAACAAACAAACAAACCATGCATAGCCTAAAATGAAAATTTTATGCCAGGCTATTATATGAAGACAGGCATGAAAACATCTTATAAACTGACTGCATTTGACCTATAAATGACAGAATTAACAGAAAAGCAGTAGCACTTCACTCGAGTGAGTCTGCTTGACTGTTACTCTTGGGAAGGTTGCATGAATCGTGCAAGGCTCTTCAGCAAGCCTCTGTACCTGTGGCCGTTGTTTTAATGTTTCAAAGCATATATGTCTCCAATCACCTTTTCTAGGAGAAAAGGGTAATCGAGGACCTCCTGGACCACAAGGTGCAGAAGGGCCAAGGGGACCAAAGGGCCAACATGGTAATATGTTATTACAGTCCTTTTTGTTATAATACAAGCTGATTTAGCTTGGTTGTATGGGTTGTTTTCTTGATTTGGGGGATTTCTTTTGTTTGATTTCTTGTTTCTTTGTTTTTTTTTTTTTAGTATAAAAAAACTAGCTTTTCATTATATTTTTGCTGCTAGGTCCACCTGGCATCCCTGGGAAAGTATTCTCTGTCCCAGGAAACAAGGGGACTCCTGGACTACCTGGAAGACCAGGAACACCAGGTGATCAAGGAATTCAGGGGATTTCTGGACTACAAGGTGGGTTTATTTTTTGTTTTTAATCCCTGCACATATTTATCTGTGTTACTTAACGAAAAACATTTTGGTTTGCAGGAAAACGTATTTCTGCACAGAAAATCAACAGAGAGAATACCTCTCTATTTAAGAGTAGCAAATAGTGCCATGTTAACTGCCTCATGTTCAGAACCTGTCTTTTTAATCTGTCCCCCTGAACATCTGCAGGTGAGGACTGTTCTACCCACACAGTCTGCAAGTGATGAAGCAGTTCCCTCAACATAAGGCTAGGCAAAATAATGGAATAAAACATAAAGTTTAGACAAAACCTTCGGTGTTTTCACATGAGCAGGGTCATGCTCAGTGTGTTTGTCATCTTGAGAGGAAAATTAATACAGGTCATAAAAGTACAGGTCATTACAAAGCAATCCTCCCTCTGGTCATCTGGCGGGAGGTATAAGGGAAGGAGAGGCAAGTAGCCCTAGAAATGAAGCTTGTGACACTGTGAGCCATGTGGGAGAAAGGAGCAGATGGAGGAGGTAGATGTATAACGAATGGGACTCTCACACTGCAGCTTTTCATAGCAGGAGAGATCTTCTCAGGGAGCAAGGCCTGGTGGAAGGCACGCTCCACTCGGGGAAGACAGAGCTCCCTTGGGGATAACAGAGAGGGCAGTACAGAATTGTCCTTCTGCACTTTTTACAGTTACTTTTCAAAGAAGCTGCATTATTTGTGGAATTATGGACAGTTTCTGAAATGACTGTGGATTGTTGTTATATTTTTTGAAATATTTCTGGTGTACAACAAATGCTAAAAGAGAAAGTTATTTCTTTTTGTTTTTTTTTGGTTTTTTTTTGCAAGTGTTCCCATGAGAATATTTTTCTGCAGTACATTCCATACTGCCTTGTCATCATCCTGTAAAAAACATGGTGAAAGTAACACTGTAAACACAAAGTCTCAAAGCTTAGCAAATTGATACACTTTTATTATAATGTAGCTATTTTCAGGGTTTTTTTAAAAAACTTTATTCATAAATTTTTATTAGAATTTAGAAAATATACCACAATATAACTGTGTCTTTTTCCTGTTTACAATTTAGGACCTAAAGGACTAAAAGGTCTACCAGGAACTTATGGAAGTCCAGGTCAACCAGGATTGCCTGGTCCAAAAGGCGACAAGGGCTTTCCAGGAGAAAGAGGTACAACAAACAATACATCTCTGACTTGTACTACCAAAGTTGCAGAGAAAACTGCATTCTCAATTTCTGTAAAATTTCTTTTTCTGTAAAATTTCTTTTGTATATACTGATGTTCTATAACTTCCTCAGTAGCTGAGGGCCTTAAGAATATGTGAGCACAAACTTAGTTTTTAGCAGATATATGTTCACCACTGAAATAATTTGTTTTTCCAAAAATATGGCTTGGCTTCTTCGTTATTTACCCACTTGAAATTTACCCATACCCATTTATTTACCCACTTGAAAATCCATTTAAATCCCTAAGTATCAGTATTCTATATATGACATAAAATGGGATAGAATAAATATTAATATTATTAATCAAATATGTATATATTTTTATATATCAATTAAATATAAAATATAAAATTAAATATACAATATAATAAATATTTACTTGGTCACTAAAAATGTCTTTATTCTATACACCTTCAATAAGGAGGGCCATGATCCTTTAAATTTTATACTATTTCAGAAAATTGGGTAATGTAAACCTCCCTGATCCTGGTCTGAAAGACCTAATACATGTAACAAGAAATACCACCAACTTTCAGGCTGGATCTTTTTTTCTTTTTTTTTTTTTTTTTTTAGTGACTCCATTAATTTAAGTAAAGCAAGAATGCAAATATGATAATAGTATTTGTATATATATATTTTTTTCTTTCCACAGGACCACCTGGACTGATTGGATTTCCAGGTGTCCAGGGGTTACCTGGCTCACCAGGTGTCATTGTCCCTGGTCCA
This sequence comes from Crypturellus undulatus, assembly GCA_013389825.1. NCBI lineage: Eukaryota > Metazoa > Chordata > Aves > Tinamiformes > Tinamidae > Crypturellus > Crypturellus undulatus. The sequence goes on from VWPW01030879.1 coordinate 669,357, forward strand.
GCAAGAAGAGGTTTTATCTTTACCCGGCATAGCCAAACAGCCAAGATTCCTGCATGCCCCTATGGGACATCCCAGATCTATGTTGGCTATTCGCTGCTTTTTGTACAAGGAAATGAGCGAGCACATGGACAAGACCTTGGTACTCTAAGTAAACATTTTCACATCACTTTCTGTAGAGTGCAGTAATGCTACACTGCCTTCAGGAAATCAAACTCTCAGACTCACAGAATCAAACTCTCAGACTCACAGAATCAAACTCACCTGAAATAACATTAGTTACCAGTCTCCAGAGAGCTCTACAGCTCTGAGAAAATGCAGGAATTGTGGCTTGAAATATAGGTTTTTCTCTCCACTCCTGTACTCCACTTTTGCTACCCCTAAATGCTTTTCAGGGGAGATTGAGTGAGATAGTGGCACATAGGTGTCTATGAGGTAATGGCTAGGAAATGTGCACAAGGCTGGCAGGAACGATACAGGATCTAGGCAGGAACCCTGCTTCCCTGGAGGCCAAATAGGATGCTATAGGGAACCTAAAATAGCACCAGAAGCTTGTATTCGGGCAGCTGTATCCCTGCTGCTCTGTCAAAGGTTGATCAATGCAGCAAGATACTACTGTTTTTTAATGGAAACTTTTTTTTCTTAGTCCTTGGTCTGTGTGTGTGTTATATACTAAAGGTAAGCATTTTGCTTCTGTATAAATGCACTCAGCAAACATTTTTCTTCCCCTTTTTATAAGTACCAACTCTTAAAATTCTCACCATATTAGATTGGACCCATCACGTCTCTTCTGTTTGCTGTACTAAATTTCTTATTTATCATGAACTTTCCTCTTTCATTTTTAGGAACAGCTGGTAGCTGCTTGCAGCGATTTACCACCATGCCATTCTTGTTCTGTAACACCAATAATGTTTGTAGTTTTGCTTCTCGCAATGATTATTCCTACTGGCTGTCAACTGCAGCAACAATGCCAGTAGACATGGCACCGATTTCTGGCAGAGCACTAGAACCCTATATAAGCAGGTAAGAGAACAAGAATCTGGGCTTTTCCGACCTGGAACCACTCAGACAACATAAACAGTAAATCTCAGAGCTGCCTATCTCAGCCAGTACAACATTGATTTCAGCCACCTGATTTTTGATTAATCACCTGAATATTTCAGATATTCAGTGAAACTCAAAGAAAAGTTTCATTAAAGTTAGATATATATATTAAAAAAAAAAAAAAAAAAGAGGTGGGCTAAACTAAAATGAAGACAGCTTTAGCATTTGGAATGTGATGCAAAACAAGCTCTACTTCCAAATACATTTAATATGAAGTCCATGAAGAACTTGAGACTTGATCCTTCTGACTGAAGGATCTCTCCTATGAAAGACCTTTGTGCAAATGTGGTCCTTTCTAGTCTGTGCTGTTTTAGGAAGGCTCAGAATGAAGGTCTTCTAAAGAAGGAGGACTAAAAAAAAAATCACAAAAGAACAAGAAAAACATGAGAAGGCAAACTTTGCATTTTGTATTCCAGCCTGTGCTGCCCAGCTGTTCCAATCTAACAGTCTATCTTCCTCGTTCCTTTAAAAAATAAGGATTAGGGTGTTGTTTGTTTGTTTGAATCTTAACAAATAAAGGTACTGATAACAAAATTTGATCCAAACTACAGCAATAAAAATTGAGCACATGAAGTTAAAATTTAGCTTGTTACTTTAGCAAAGGCAAAATTAGAAAGCTCAAGTGGTCTGAGACTGATCCCCATCTTTTACCAATATTTGTGGAGCATTATTAGTAGAGATAGCAACACAGATATTTGGGTTACCTTCACTTTGCTTCTCATTAGAAAGGGAACACGTTGTGTGTGAGTGGTAGCGTTTATAGTAAGCCTCACTGTTAGCTGGTTACTCTGCCCGCAGATCAGGGAGGCATTTTGTACGCTCATGTGTTTGCCCTCAGCTCGGCACTGAGTGCGTGTGTGTTTCTTCTTACAGGTGCGTTGTCTGCGAAGGAGCTGCAATGGTAATAGCTGTTCACAGCCAAACAACTGCAGTTCCTGCATGTCCAGAAGGTTGGATGTCTCTCTGGAAGGGATTTTCTTTTGTTATGGTAAGGGTATAAAGGACAAAAATAATCTGTTTCTCTCCGCTCACTTTCACTGATATTTTCTTCTCCTCTTAGGTTGTCTGTTTTTTAATAACTAAAATTGTCTTTCCTTAGGAATAGTCAATAATGCCATTAACTCCACTTATTATCAGAAGCATAGGAACAACTATTCTTATCTGCCCTTAATAATAGATGACAGGACAAAAAGGGAAATTGATGAAAGGAAACCATAGAATTTGTCTGACAAAAATAAATGCTCTGTTTCATTCTCATGCATGCATCACACAAAGTTCTATGGAATGCCTAGTTTTGGTGTTTGGGGCAGTGGGATGGCTAAAACACATGTATGCATAAGTAACTGAGGATAATCCCCCACATCCTTATCGGGCAGTTCTTTTAAACCAATTCTTGGGGCAAAATTCTATAGAAGATTAAAAAGATTGAAACAAAAGTAGTCCATTGTCTGCAAAGAAGGGCCTTATCAATTTTGATACTATAAAGAGATGTGAGTGGAAAAGCTCATAATGTTCTTCCAAGGAGAGGAAAACTGAGTGTGAGGATAAGGGTGCATTGGTGCTGGGAGATGTAATGTTTCACATTTGTTGCTTCTGCCTGTGAGATGCCATAAGATGCCAGCAAGTGAGGGTAAATGACATCGTTTTGCAAAGGGATGTTGTTTGCAAGCCCGCATTCCTATTTGCCTGATAGGAAGTATTTTTAGGTCTGTTGCAGAATTTGTTGGATCTCCTGGGATTTGCTCTAAAGTAATATTAAATATTTTGGAGGAAAAAAAAAAAAAAAAAAAAGGTATATGGTTAAAATAACCTGCTTTTTTCAAACATCAACTATTGTAATTGTAGTTTAGAGCTGATTTTTTGCTGTCCTGTTATTTTAGGAGCCTTTCTATGGACATTTACCAAAATCAGTGAAGGAAAATGCTTCTTTACTTTTTGCATTTGGAGAAGCAATCAATACAGCAAAAAATATGAACAAAGACCCAATAGGAGATTTGGCTCCTTCATAAGTAGGTTACTTTGATCTTCAGCTGGACAGATGCCAACTACTTTCTAGTGTTCCTGGTGCTGGGTACGGTCTCAAGCCTTTTCACAGAGCAGTAGTAGTTATTTGAAGGGCCTAAAGAAGTGTGCTAGAATAATTATGCTTGAATTTTCATGAGGCTTCTGTTCCTTATTAGGAGTATGATAAAACTTCATGTGTGGGGACTTTTTGTCTGAGATGTACCACACTACCTATGGTATGGCTTGCAGGCTTTTTTTTTCTGTCTGCAGTTTACCAAAAACTAATGGATGATTATTATTCAAAACTTACAGTATACAAGTGCTGGCTCAGAAGCTTCTGGACAAGCATTGGCATCACCTGGGTCTTGCTTGGAAGAATTTCGAGCCATCCCATTCATCGAGTGCCATGGCAGGGGGACATGCAACTACTACACAAATTCCTATAGCTTCTGGTTGGCATCGCTAGATCCAAAAAGAATGTTCAGGTAAAACATACATTCCTGGCAGCTTAATTCTTCCCCATTTCTTGCATCTTACCTGTCACATCCACAGGGCGCCTGAGGAGTCAGAGCCTATCAGCTTGCATTTCAGGGCTCTCCTAATAACTCTCCTCAGATTAGGCATCTCCCTGGGATAGGCTTAAGGTCTTTCTGCTGGAAGAGCTTAAAGAAGCCTTAGTGAGTCAAGGATTTCAATTTCCATGTCTGTAACTCAAACGAAGAGGGAAATATGTTTTTAAGAACACAAAGATCCTAAGTGCCTGCAGCCAACCCCATTTAGGTGTCTGATTGTGCTTGTGTTTACAGTTATATCACTGTAGTTCCTTGTTATTTCCGTAGCAATTCAAAGTTGGTGTTCAGGACAAGGAACACCTGAACAACAGAGATGGGGGAGATGAGAGCAGGGAAGGAATAGAGAAAAGAGCAGAAAAATACAGTAATATGAACCTTCATTGCTTCTCCATGTTCTTAAGGAGGGAAAAAAAGTGATTTTTTTGTTGTTGTTGTTTTCCTTTCTTTTAGGAAACCTTTGCCACAGACTTTGAAAGCAGGAGAATTAGAAAACATCATCAGCCGCTGTCAGGTCTGCATGAAAATACCGGTCTAAACAATGGACATTGCTGATGGAGCACCAAACTGCTTTTATTTAAAAGAAAAAAAAAAAAAGAAAGAAAAAAAAAACCCTACTTCTGAAGAGCTCTAATTTATTAAAGCCCAATTGCATCTGGAAAGAAAATTAACAATTGCCAGTGCAGCACTATGGTGAGGTAGGGCAACAGTTTGACTTTTTTCTTTGTCAAATGACAAAGCACTTTGTTGGAATAAGCTTGTAATGGCAGTCCTGCAGGGTTTTTTCCTGAACTGTGTCATTTCTGAGCATCTTCATGATAAAACTGTGGCACTGCTGGCAATCTTTAATGAAAGATATCATTGTATCATGTGCTTTTCAACATGCAAGACAAACTAAGTGCTGTAATATCAGCTTACAGATGTTCAGTGTTCAAAGTAGATATAATTTAAGATGAAAATCTGGCACTTGAGAGATGGAGTTCAATAGGAAATCATTTTTTTCAGTGCACTTTTAAATATATATTGATTCATTTAGGGTTGTTTTGGTTTGGTTTTCTTGTCTGATAAACAAGTATCTCCCCATTTATCTGAGAAACAGACTGAGAAACAGGAATATGTTTTCTTTGTATCACTGCAATACCAATGGTTGGTTACTAGCTAGGAAGGCAGCCACACTCTGCTTTGTAGGCACCACAGGTGACGGGCACTAGCTCTGTTGGCTAAGGACTGACTAACCAAAACTCTTGGAAGGTCTTTAGATTCAGTAGCTTTTGATAAAGATTACAAAAATCTTTAATTTCTAACAAGTTGACAGTATTGGGCCTTTATTATGATTGCATGCTTTTGTCTCTACTGACGAAGAACTACGATAACTTGAAATGTTGATGGAATTTGCAGTTACTGTATGGCTCAAGGGCTCCCATGGCATTATCAGCTTAGCACGCACCCTTCCAGATGTAATCTTTTTTATTGCATTTTTTAACACACAACAAAAGGTAAAATATTATATGCATTTTATAATATTTAAATATTTTTCATAAACATTTCTGGAAATGAAATCCCATATTCTATCCAGTTAAACTCATGTATCTTAAATTAAAAAAATAGGCACTTAAATTGTACCATCTGAGCACTGACTAGTACAAGAATACAATTGTAAATGAATATAAATACTTGAAAAGCACTTTCATTTACTCATATAATTTATATAAAACTGTAGCTCTGATTTTTTTATATATATTTATAACATTGCACTTGCAAGGCTATTTAAAAATGTATTGTTAACATTTAAAATGTTAATAAGTGTTAATACTTGCACACAACTGTCAATTTCAGTATTTAGTGTTATAGAAAAAGTTGAATTCATTTGAAAAGCTCTGTAAATGCCTCATTTTAAATGTAGACTCTAGCAATTCATTGAAATAACAAAGATTTCTCATTTAGGTCTTTTTTTAAGAAAGTGAAATTTTATATTCAGTTTCTCTTAAAAAATTGCATTGTTTGTCTTACTGTTGGAATTTCACTGTTAATCTAACTAGAAAATAGCTTTATCTGTATGTTTTTATGTCAGTACCTTCTGAGGAAGTTAATCTGAAGACAACAATTATGTGGATTGAGTGGATATTTTAAAATTATTCTTTTCTTGAAGAGATCATTGTACTTCTGTTTGCAGGTGTAATTGTGAATTTACAGGGTTTGATGAAGAATATTCAGATGCACTTCTGACAGGATGGCACTGTCAATCTCAATTCCATTTGAATTATGTCTGGGAACGTGGGCAGTCTTTAATATGATCATATGTTAGATTTTTTTCTAAATACTGAAATCCAATTTAAATATTCAGAGATGAAATCCACATCTGTTGCATAGGGTTTTTTAGTTGTTTGTTTGTTGTTTTTGTTGTTGTTATTAAGACTGGGATAACATAAACATGACTAGGGTATCATGTACTGTATACAACCCGTGACTGGGAGACCCTCTGTAGAACTTACTAGTAAAGTGCAGAATTTAAGTATCTATGATCAAAGTCTGCTAGAGATGATATGTAAATTATAATATGTAAGGAGAAGGGAATATTGTGATTTCAAACTCAAAGGTTACAATGAGGAAACTGTACCTCCTAATAAAACTTCCCCATAAGTTAAAGTTTATCCCTTGTTTCCAGTTCTGGATTCTGTTGCTCCCTGTATTATGTGACCTTCTACAAGTCACTAAAAGATTGCCATAAATACGCCTGGACTTCGAGCCCTCAGCCCCAGGCTTTCTTCAAGAAACCTAAAACACTCAAAACTTGGAGAGACATTTATGATTATCAAACCCAGTATATTAAAAGGTATCTCTCTTTTAATCAAGTTTTAAAAACTTGAAACTTGAAAAATGTTGATCTTAATTTCTCCTGCAGATGCAGTTCATTTTACCTTCTTAGTCCTAATAATTGTTATGAGAATTAATTAGCTCATGTCTGTAAATGCTTTGAGAGCCTTAACTGGAAAGTGCTAAAGAGGTGTAAAGTCTTAATATATTGTACTAAAAGAATGGCAAAGATGAAAGGCGGGGGGAATAAAAAATAGAGGGGAAGACAAATCTTCTGCAAAATGCAACCAAATAAAACTAATTTTGACTAAAAAAAAAAAAAAAAACTTTCAAGTGCTTTTTTTTTTTTTTTTTTTGGGGGGGGGGGTGGTCCTTGGAGTACTAAAGCTGTTGTCTGGTATGTAGGCATAATATACAATACTCCAATGCATGGTCATGTCACAGGCGTAGAAGAGAGCAGGCGGACCTTGCCTTGCCCTCGCGCCGGGCCCCTCTCTCCTCCATGGAGTGTGCTGCAGCCTAGCCCTTGGGTGGAGACACGTGTGTGGGATGTGCAGAGCCCTCCTTCCTGCAGCGGGAGCTGGTGCTTGGGAGCTGGTGCTGGCCGGGGCGCCTGAGCCCTGGCTCCCTGTTCTAGCAGGTCCCTGACTCGGGTGCAGGGTGTGCAGGGGCACTGCAAGAGGAGTGTAAGGACAGAGGAATGCCAGCCGAGATGAACCCATTCCCAGCTTGCACCCAAACCCCTGTGCCTACAGGGAAGGTCTGGCCACCATGGAAGCCACATCTGCTGTGGGGATGGAGGAAAAAAGGAGAGGAGTAGGACACACAGCGCTTCTGCACATTGATGAGAGGATCCTGTGCAGTACAGAGAAAAAAGACAGGCCTTTTTAGCAACATTATTATTACCAGGATACCCATGTGCAAGTCATACAGGCACCGTGGAAGAGGGGGTTGGATAAAACGTTCTTGACGATAGCAGCTGAAACCACTGAACAAGAAAAACAGGAACAGGGGGGGAGAGATCACACACCATCCCCGGAAAGGGCTTCCGCCAGGATTCCTGGGCGCTGACAGCTGGGAAGGGTGTCCGGAAGGATGCGGACACCATCAGGGCACAGCCATGTGCTAGCGGTCAGGGTGGACACGAGCTACGTGTGGGGAGGAGCGGGCAGCGCTGCGCTCTCCAAGTGTGACCCGTACTGTGAAGCCACCCTGGAGGAACTGCTGGGGCTGCTCCCAAATCTCAGTAACACCCCAGATCGACCCACCTTGCGTGCCTTGTGAAAACACTGGTCACAACACACCTTAAGGAGTGTGGCTGCTGCACGTGGTGACAGACAGCAACACACGTGCTGTCCATCGGCAGCGGGGCCCACGGCGGGATTGGGGTGGCTGGCGCTGCTGATAACCTCCCTCCTGGCAGCGCCTCCGAGCAAGGCACTTCCCTGCAGCCCCGGGGAAAACGGCTGCGTCGGCACTAAAAGCAACGTGAAGCTCTGCTTGGGTCTTGGGCCAGCAGCACCTGTAGGTAGAGAGCTGCCTGAGGTGGGATTATTTCTAATTTAAAAAAAAAAAAAAAGAGTGGAGGGAATGCAGCGACTGCCTATCACTGTGTGGAGACGAGAAAGGACAAAAAGGGTCGGTTGGGAAGGGTGACAGCGCTGCCCCGCAGCGGCAGCGGATCCGCCGTGCCACAGCCCGGCCGGGCACGGAGCGGGCTGCGCGCGCGCCCAGGCCCACACGGCGCGCGCCCGCCTTCCCGCAGTAAAAATGGATGCCCCAGGGCATCCCCCCCACGTGAGGCGGCGCGGGCGCCGCTTCCGCCCTCTTCAAGCCACGTGACGCGCAGTCCCCGGCGCGGCAGCTCTTACGGGAAGCCGATGGGGACAATCGGGCCCTTGGTCGCGCCTCGCGCGGGGAGCGCGCCTCGCGCCGCGTGACCCCCCGGCCCCCCGCCCCGCG
>VWPW01030879.1:677979-700790 GCA_013389825.1 Crypturellus undulatus
CGCCGCGGGCTGGGCCGGAGCGGGGCCACCCCGCTCCCCGCAGGCGGGTCCGCCCGAGCTGGGAGCGGGGCGGCCGGCGGTGGTTTTCTGTACAGCAAAAGGTGTTTGGCGGTAACGGGTCTGCTCGGAGATTCCAGCCGATGCTGGCGGAGCTGCAGAGGGGCTGCTTGCAAAGCCGGGGAAAAAAAGAAAAAGGAGAGGGAAGCAGCCATTCGGGTTGTATGATTGATAACCTTGTTTATGCTGTGGGTTTCTGGAGGGGTTCATGCCGTGCTTGTGCTCGGGTAGCATACTGTCATGGTCTACATCCATAACTGCGCTGTGCTGAGCGCGTTGTGCTAATTAGGCTACCCCGGCTCTGCTTTCCCTCAGCTTGCTCCACTAGTGACCGTTTACGCGATCGCCGCAGCGGTGGCTGCGCCACGTTAGGAAGAAGTCCTTTGAGTCCCATAACACGTTTCCATAGCCCTGCTCCTAGTGCCCGTCCTCTCTGCCTTGTCCCGAGCCCTTGAAGGAGCCGGGCCAGGGGCGAAGGGCAGGCGTCCCCCTGGCCTGGTGGCCTTGCCGCTGCCCTTCCCGCTGCAGCGCCCGGGCGCCCCGAGCAGCAGCGCCGTGAGCTGCGGTGCCAGCGGCTGCCGGGAGGGCGTCCGTGGCCCCCGCGCGCTTCCCTGCGGCCCCCTCTGCCCCGGGACAGCTCCTGTTTGCGGGAGGGCGGCGAGGAGAGGCCCGCGTGGCTTTTGTGATCACTTATAACTCACCTCATAACTTCCCCTGCGTTATCCTCCCCTCGACTTCTTGTTATAAACCTCCAACACTTGTCTGTGCTCCAGCAGCTCCATCCTTTATCTCTGTCGTATTTGTGTTTCTATTTTTACTGTCTCATCACTCTCATACCTTGTTTTTGTTGTTGGTCTCGTGTTTCTTTAGAACTACTCAATTCCTTAAACAACCCTCTTAACTTCTTTCCTCCCTGATTTATTATTAATGTCTTCTGTAAGTACGGTTTGCCTAAGAAGGCTATGACAGCAAACAATGTGACTTTGAATCCTGTTCTCTTTAAATAGTTGGGCTTTTTATTAACAAGCACTGTTTCAATATTATAAGCTTTCTTTTGCTGAAATTCAATGCTTTTTGTTTTGTTTTTGTCAAGAGTCTAAATAAAATCAGTTTGCTAAAAGTTACAATTCTGAATGCCAAGCAGTAAGCATGGTAGGAAGATACTGAGGTATTTTAGCTGTAGGTGCTTCACAGGTGCAGCTAGACCCACACGATGATATTTACTATAGAAATAATTTATAAAGCGATTGTTCTAATGCTGTGTTTTTGTGTGTGTGTGTGTTGTGTTTTATAGTTGGAAAGCCCCTGTTGTGTAGTCTTATGTACAGAAGCAATGCCAAACTTCAGGGAGGCTGTGGTGTAAAGTGAGTGGTGCTGCAGTGTAGTGACACTTGATTGCAAGAAATAGAGCTGTGCAGATATTTCAAAATGAGCAGTGAAAGGCATTTAGTCAAGTCTTATGGTGAGTTTATCACTATAAACTACTGCCAATAGGTGTTCTTGATATTTTAAGTCCTTAAAACTCAATCTTTTAATTGACATATTGTGGGAGTTGTACTCCTATATGTCTCTGAATGTTTTGCTGATTGTAGACTCTCATTTGAAATGGAAAACACCTTCCAAGATGTGAAAATCTCAGAGATCTCTGTACTTTGTTCATGTTCGTGGTTGATCTAGCCTGTGCCTCAAAAGAGGGGCAATTCTAGCTTGCATCACTGAAGGACAAGCGCTTTGAAGTGACAGAGCTGATCAAGCACCTCTTGAACTTCTATAAGCAATGTAAATATATTTTCAAGTGTTTATTTTAATTGTATGGATTCCTTAACTTGAAAAATGCAAGCAATAAGAATTAATACATATAGATTAAGCCTTTTCATCATTTCAGGTATTTTGCTTAGGGTCTCTTTCTTTTTAAAGCTCACCTGAAACAGAGACCACTCTTCCTTGTCCTGAGCGCCAGCTCTCCTAGTGTGCGGGGCTGAGCGAGGCCAGGGAATGAAGGTCTTTCCTTTGAGCTGCTGTGATAGAGAAGGTCTGAAAATAGTGCTGAGGATCCCTGGATGAATTCCCAAGTGAATCACATCTCAAATCTGCCATATATGTTCCTTTAATATAATCGTATACAATCCACATCTTTGTGTATGCTTCTTTCTGATGTGTCAAGATTACTGTTACTTTAATAATCAGATTTGATTGATAAAGATGAAAAGTGTTGCTTCTATGTGATGTTGATAAGCATATCAATAGCTTAGTCTCAGTATAGTTATATCCCAGCAAATCAAGGGTCGACTGGCTTGTCTGTATTCAAGTAGAATGTGCAAAATAAATAAACAATACTTTTTTTTTTTTTTTTAATCATGAAAATTCTTTCCATATATCGTGATTGCAGGCTTAGTATAGACATCGCAGAGGCCGATTTTTTCCTTAGGTGGATCTAGAATTTAGGATGGTCTAACATTTGCCTAGCAATCCAAAGAATGAATTTCTTCTGGGTGCTTGCTGTGAGTTTTTATGTATAACCACTACAACTTATTTATCTTTGTTTTTTTTTCCAGAATGAGTGGGGCTGCATTTCCATCTCCTGCTGCCGAGATGGCAGAAATTAATCGCCTTCAGTATGAAATGGAATACACCGAAGGAATCAGTCAGCGCATGAGGGTCCCAGAGAAACTCAAAGTAGCTCCTCCAAATGCCGACCTTGAGAAGGGTGTCCAAGAAGGATTTCCAAATGCCAGTGTAACTATGCAGGTGCCAGAGCGGATTGTAGTGGCAGGTAGGTTTGTATCTTGATAGAAGATAGGCAAAAATTTGAATTGGTTCTTAAAATGTCTAGGAGTGCAAAAATATATGTTGAGGTATTCCTGAAAGAAAAATCTGTAAGGTGCGAAATGGAAATTTTAATCAAATTTAATCTATGAAATTCCTGAAAAAATGAAAATACTCCTTGAATAGGTTTGGGATTACTTGCAGTGTAGACAGTTAATGAATGAACTATGAATAGAAGGTTTAGTCACTGACTTTTCATTTTACTAAACCATTTCTGTATTTAATATTTATTGACTTGCAACTAATTTTCATAATAAATGTTTTCCTAATAATATAGACTAAGATAACTGCCACAAGTTTTGGAGATGGGCTGTATCTTAGTCATTTGCTACTATTCAGAAGGTATTTGATTATAATCAGAGTACTAGAGCTTTAAGGGACTTGAGATAAAAATGGTCTAATAACACTAATAAAAAGTGCTCAGGATTAGTCAGTATTTTTTTTCAGAGATACTGCTCAAATAAGAGTGAATTATTATAATTTTTATAAGAGCTTTAGACATAGTTTTTAACATATAAACTATGTGATAGAAAGGAATATCTAGTTATTTGGCGTAGTCAGAGTGACTGATGAGATGTCACTCTATTTTTGAACTTTGACATTAGCCCTTAAGGCCAGAAACCAACTTGTTTTCTATTGGCATCCATTGTCCTTGCAGGTAACAGTGAAGACATTCCATTTTCCAGACCACCAGACCTTGACCTTCTTCAGTCTACTCCATTCAAACCACTGGCATTGAAAACTCCTCCCCGTGTTATTTCTCTTAGTGATCGACCACTAGATTTTTTGGACTTGGAAAGACCCCCACAGCAGACACCTCAAAATGAAGAGGCTAGTACTTATTTTGCTTTTTACCTAGTTGAGAACAATCCATTAAAGAAAAAAAGTGGAATGACCAATGGTGTTGCCACTATGGTCCTAGTCTACTTGATAAGAAGATGGGAAGATATAAAAATATTTTATAGGCACCTTATTGGTCCTCATAATGACTCTTAAGTTCTGTATTTATTTAGCCTGATAGATGGTTGGCAGTTGGCATGCTCAACAAGCTTACACAGTACCTACAGGAAAAGTATAAGCATACTTGGAGCCATGCAAAATACTTTAACAAAAAAAAAATACCCTTCTGACTATGGAGAAAATGGCAAGACTTTTTTTTTAATTTGCAGGTTATCAGAAAGCAGAAAAACAGCCAGCACAGTTAGCTTTGGGTACTCGTTGCCATATGATAGAATAGCAAACAGAAATAGTGAGTTTTCTTTAACAAAACTATGAATACCTATTTCAGGGAGTGGTATAACAAACATAGATGACGTGTGATAGACATTTTACAAGCTTAAAAATATTTATGAAGTTGCATACTCTGTAGGGTCATAAAACAATAGGAATATATTAGTAATATTAAGCATAGTGGATTGCTTTCTTACACATATCCTTTCTTCACATATCCTTTTACATATCCTTTCTTACTCAATTCTGTTTGATTACACATTTTGGTACCAGATCATATGGATAAATGAGGGCAGGACTGCAACAAGTTTGGAGCTTGGTTTTATTTATTTATCTATTTTTTTTTTAATGTATCAATACTGGATCCTGTCATCAGATGCTTCTTCCTAACCACTATGAAACCCATAAAAATGTGCATTTGTATCTGTGGTCCAGTCAAGCTTATCCATATGCAGCGCTAAACTCCTAAGACTCTTCTGGAATTTCCTGCCTTTATCTCCCTCCTTTTCCCCCTTCCCGTAGGCCCGCTCGGTGGGAAGGCTGAAGCGAGAGCGCTCCATGAGTGAAAATGCCGCTCGGCAGAATGGCCAGCTGGCCCGAAATGATTCCATGTGAGTAGAGCAGTGGGGTGCAGGGACACAGCTACACTTGTTAGGTGTTTCTTCCTCACAACGCCTTTTCTAACTGATGTTTTGCATGTTGAGGCAAGTGTATCATTTTAAATGTTACAAGGTTTTTGTTAATTTTTACTCTTTCTTAGGTGACTCATTTGTGAAGTAATTTTTCTACAGTTGATGGGTGGGAGTGTTTGTGGTGGGTGTTTTGGTGACTTAATGTTTTTTTGCCAGTTACTCTTAAATTGTTACTTTAGGTCAATTGCTTTTTCATGTATCTGTCAACCTCTGAATATGAGATTTTTGATTTCTTTTTTGGCATGTCTTTTTTTCCCAGAGTTTTCAGATTATTGGTTCAAGGAAGTTGAGTTCTTTGTGCATCAGAAACATTCCAATTACTCAGACTGTTGCCTATGAAAGTGAACATTATATAATAACAAAGAAGTATATCTGTGTCCCATAAATATTGCAATGAGTCATTTTTATTTGATATCTATATACTTTAATCGTAACCTTAAGCTTCTGTAACCAAAATGGCAAGTACTATTTAGAATCAGAAGCTTCATCTGTGGATACCATTTGAGGTAGTAATTCTGATGGTGCTTTTGGAGAGATATATGTCTGTTTTTGAAATACAGAACTCCATATATTTATTGATCAAAATGATTTCTCATGCAGCTACCATAAAGAAATGACACAAAACTCTCCCCAATTAACATATTAGATATAAGACCTGAGAAGGGGAGTCATCTGTGCAAATGTAGACTATGTAACAGACATCTGTATTGAGCTAATCATCCTAAACTCCATTTTCAGTAATAGAAGAAAATTAGTGCATTTCTTCTGACCTACTTGAGTCTACCTATTTTTAGTCTAAAATAGATCAAATGAATTATGTCCTAGAAATGCCTGTTTTCTTCTGTTTACAGTAGGGACATTAGGAGGGTCTACATGTGCTAAATACATGTCTTCCACCTATGAATTAGTTTTCTAAAATGGATGAAATTAATACCACTCTGTATTCCAGGCAGATTGTAATTCTCCTTTCCCTTCTCTGAATCTTCATAAAAATGCTCTTGTATCCTCTTATTTGTCATTTCTTTGGTACACACAAGCTTGTAGATCACACATCTCTAGGTACTGAAGCCTACTGAGTCATATATATTCATCGAGTTGTTCAACTCGTTCATAAGCTCCCGATCAGCTCGGTGTGCAAACGTTTTAGCCACCTACTAAGTGCCCATTTGGCATCAGTTATATTATGTTGGACCAGGTGCAGTAGAATTGCCCTGCCAGAGCAGTCTTCAGATGCCCGTTTGATAATCTGCATTTGATACCTGCTGGAATAGGTGATCTCACCATGGTGGAAGCTGCTTGGGAGTCAGTTGACCCCTTTAGCAAAGCAGAGCTGCTAACTGGCAACCTCATTCTTTGATGTGTTGTTGCACTTGTAGGAGGAGCAGCTGGAATATGAATTCTTGCAGATTCTTGAAATCACTGCGTGCTTGATCCCCAGGTTTGTGTAATTTTCTGAAAGGTGTGGGCAGTATCTGTCTAGCTGACTGTGAGAGAAATTGGTAAGATCAGCCCTGACAGGATTTATCAAGCTGTCAGGCATTTCTGGACTTCTGGAATGCTAAAAATCCAAAATTGGCAAAATCCAAAAATTGAAAAAACCTCTTCTGTATATTTTGCTGTGACTCTGTAGCTATATGTGGATTTACTGGTTTTAAACTATATATTTTTGCTATCAGAATTGTTTAATCTACTTGCAGTCCTTCAAAGAAGCATAACAATGCAGGAAGAACTTGGAATCATTCAAATTTAAAAAGGATGTGATCACTGGAGTGTGCAGCTGGTAGGATGCAAGATTCATACACAAAACCTCAGACAACTGACACATCTGGAGATCAGTTTTTTGTTACCACAGTGCCCATGTTAATGCCTCCATAACATCTATTAAATCACTGGAAGATCCAGCTGTTGGTTAGTTTCTATTATCAGTGTATTTTAGAAAAAAATATATAACTTTTTAAATTAGTGAATAATTTTTGCGGGGAAAAAAGATTTGATAGTTATTTATCTGCATTCACACTTGAAAGAAGCTGTCACAACAGTTTCTGATATATGTGAATATCTGTATCAAATAAATAACATCAGAAATGTTGTTATTAGAACTACCCCATATGGGTATATAAACAAGGCAACATCCCTGGTTCACAGGGCAGTAGTGACCTCATTTTCAGAAGTAGAGATAGGAAATACAGGTAGGGATGTCCAATCCTTTCTCATATGGCAATCCTTTTATGTTAATGCTGTAAGCATAGCAGTGTTTTCAGTGACTTCTCAGGCAAAAGGGGTTTTCTGTGAAGTTGGTCCTTATTGCTACCTTTGGTTTAGCAAGGAAGTTGATTCAAATGAGTGCAAAGAATTTTCTTTATGTGCAACGTTTTCTGTTTTCAGAATATTTCTGTTGAGATTGGTCCAGAATCACTCCTGATTTGTTTATACAAACAGTAACACCTTGCTAGCACTGAGCTTGCTGTAGCTACACTCTACTGACAGTGTAGAAGGACCTATCCAGCATTCCACACATGCTCAACTACATGTATTTCAATAGAATTTCCTATGCCCCTTGGCCTGTAAAATATTGTTTTATTCATTGTCCTTGAAATCACTGCAGTTCCTATAAATTGCTGTGTTTTTTTTTCTGTCATTCTTGCTTCTCCTTTTCACTCACTACCTACTGCAAAAAAAAGCCCAATTCTTGCATGTGTTGCGGCATTTTAGGGATGCCGAGTTTGACATATCTATCTGCCTCATCCAGATTTTGTCAACCTCCAGGTAGGGAATGTGACTGAACTGGAAGAATGCTTTGTGAATTTATCTTATGAAATTATATTCAAGGTGGAACTTGGCTTTCCTGTGATTGTGTGAGCCATACAAACCTTTACTACTTGATGAAAAGGTATTGCTTTGTTTCCATTTCTTCACAATTTAAGCCCTCAGAAAATATGTGGTATACTGCAAAAAAATTGCAAGCACCATCTGAGTAGAATTGAGTCACAATTGTACAAACAAAATTAGTACCATGGCATTTCACTGTGCCTCAGAAGTGAGGTATTTCACCGTCCACCTCAGAAAAGAGATGCACGTGGAAGTGCTATTTCATGGTTCAAAATAGTCAGTAAAAGCAAACACACCAATTTGGTGTAAATTATGCTACCTCAAATGGTTCTGGTTAACTCCGCATCTCTAACAGAGATAGTAATCTATCGGCTTGGTGATAATGTGATCCATTTCCTGTAAGTTTAATTCCCTTGTTGATAAATTAGGCCATTTAAATAGGTAAATTCTACCATGAATGTGTTCTTAACAGAATATTTAGTTCTACACAAGTTATGTCTCAGTTATATCACTTAATTTTCCAAAAAAACTGCAAGAAACCAGCTGCTTCTAAAGTTTTGATTTCCAGTGTTGTTGACTGAAAAAATCACCCTTGCCCTAATTATTGTAATGTGATATTGCTGCTTTATCAAAATTGACTTGTCTTTAAGCTCAATTAATGTTTGGAATTTTTTATTTATACGGTAAAATGTGTTACAGTTGCCATCCAACTTGACAAAAGACAGCTTATTACTCCTGTGTTTGTGTGAGTTGGGTTCACATCTTCAAATAGGAAAAATAGTCCAGCTATTTACAGCATAATTTTACAGCTAATTTTAAGTTACTTCAAAAATTTAATTCCTAGCAAATGTTTATTCCTATTTAATGTTTATTTCTCTTAACGTCTGGATTCAGCTCTGTCTAGTGTTATTGATGGACATGATAGTCTACTCGGCCCCCAATGGAAAGGGCCCCCTTGGAAGTGCGTATTGAGCGTTGTCACTCAGAACTTCTGCTTTCTGAAGTGGGGGGCACTGTTGTCCTCTGCTGACAAAAGGCTCAGATGTCATGTGTAAAATTTCAATGCCTGACCTACAAAAGTGGCACAATTAAACATTCTGGAAAAGCTTGTCAGACTGAAGCAAAGGAGTTGGCTTTGCTCCTTATTACTGTGTTCTCCATGTGGTACAGATAGTTATTTTTTGGTGTTTTTTTCTCCTCTTCCTGCACAGTTTCATACAGTGACTGCTCTGAGAATTCGTTGAGAGTTGATTTAATACAGTAATTTTAACTGCTTTTAAAAAATGGAAGCTGACAAGTAGGCATCTGCTTGTAAAATAACTATCTAGCTGTGCAGCAATAATGACAGCTCTCTAAGTTACATTCCCTGTATTTATAAGGATGCTCACTTAAGAGATTACAATTATTATTCAAGGTTGCACAGATCAGATACTGTCCCAAGAAATAAAATGCCACGGTTCCAGGCACCTCTTTCGACTAAGGATTGCACGTAAGCCTAAATATTACCTGGTATATGAAAATCAAGAGTGTGTTTAATTACATGGCTCTCTGCAATACTAATTTTCTGTCTACATATCAGTAGTTTAGAACATAAAATTTGAAACAGCCTTTGCTACACTGAATGCCTGGTTTCTAATTTTGCTGCAGGGTTTCTCAAACTTTACTGTGTTCCTCTCCCTGTGTGAGATACACAGGGAAAAATACCAGGAGGCAGAAGGAAAGGAGAGCTTCAGCTAACAATAAAATTCTAAATAAAAAGATTAATTTCAAAATAGCTTTAGTCTGTTTGGTGCTTTGTTCTTTGGCTGCTTCTGATTAGCTGGAGAATCAAAGTTTTTGGCTGGCTGTTTTCAGCCAATGCTGAATGCAGGAATTCTGTTTCTGCATCAAATAAACAAACCACCAAGACTGAATAAAGAANAACAATAAATTTCTAAATAAAAAGATTAATTTCAAAACAGCTTTAGTCTGTTTGGCTGCTTCTGATTAGCTGGAGAAACAAAGTTTTTGGCTGGCTGTTTTCGACCAATGCTGAATGCAGGAATTCTGTTTCTGCATCAAATAAACAAACCACCAAGACTGAATAAAGAAGCAGAGCATTTAACTTTCTGCTCTCTCCTGCCTTTCCCTTAAAAAAATCCGTATCTCCCTAGAGAACTGAATTCCACAGTTTGAGAAATGCTGTTCTTCAGGCAAGCTGTTGGGGAGCAGGTGATGGTGCACACGTCCTTACTGCGAGCACGGTCTATCCCTATGATTGAATCCGAAGTAACTTTGATTAGTTAAATCTGTTCACAGCTCATTTGAGATTTCTGGAACTGACTCAGCAAAATATCTGAACTAAACCCATTGCTCTGTGTTTATCATCAGTGTTTTTTAACAGACTTTTGGGAGGTGACCACTAACATAGAAACCTTAGATATAGTAGAAAACTGTTGAGCTTTTCCATACTGATTTCTGTAATTTTTTGCTCATTTTGGTTCTAAATTCATATTCCTTGCAGGTGCTTGACTTGTAATAAGGGAATGCTGTACTAACAGTTAGCTGGAGCTGTTCATAGAGTCATTTTCAGAAACTAAATCACCCTGAGGGCTAAGAGGGTTTAACTGCAAATGGAGGAGAGAAGAAGGGGAGGTGGGGAATTACCATATGCAGTGACAAAAATTCATGTTAAATGATAGAATTTTGCTTATGTCATCTTGGCAAGTTTATATATTGTATGTTTGCCTCATAATATTACTTTTCCATAGTGT
Source organism: Crypturellus undulatus (assembly GCA_013389825.1). Classification (NCBI taxonomy): domain Eukaryota; kingdom Metazoa; phylum Chordata; class Aves; order Tinamiformes; family Tinamidae; genus Crypturellus; species Crypturellus undulatus. The sequence continues at coordinate 688,367 of VWPW01030879.1, forward strand.
CTGCAGCAGTTCAGAGGATTCCCACAAGTTTGCAAGTGAATATTTTTAAATCCTGGGAAAGGAGCATAGAAAAAGAATTCAACTTTATTTTGTTTCTCCACATACTCCCTAGTCCAGAAATTTGACCCTCTGTCATTGTAATTCTCATTTGCAGACAGAAGCAAAAAAGAGAGGTGTTTCCCTTTTGTAATTTTGAAAGCTACTAAGTTAGCAATAGCCTTTATGGAGAAAGCTGAATAATTTTAGATCATATCCAGGAGAAAATAGATCTAAGTAATTTCCTAAATTTAATTTTTCTCTGAAATTAAATACTTAATACTTAAATGAGATTACATAATTCTTGCTTATCTCTTGAAACTGCCTCGTATTATAAGCCACTATAAAGCAATGAGCATGCAGCAGTCCAGTGATTAGACTACAGGTTTAGGAATTATCTAGTTCTGAAATCTGCTTTGGCTTTTTCTTATTGAAAGACTTCCTGTTTACTTAGCATGGGTTAATGACACAACTGCTTCAAGATAATTTTGTGCAATTTTAGATCATTAGATATTATCTATAGAAGCTTTTGTATGTCCACAACATTACTGTGGTATTTATAGTAATAGTACTCTGGAGAGCAGAAGTTCTGTAGCATCCTCTAGTATATAGTCTGTCTAAATACTACCTGTATTAACTTTTTGAAGATGTTGTTCAGCATATTCCATAAATTTCTGAGGCCATGTTTTCCATTAGGATTAAAAAAAAAAAAAAAAAAAGTTATATAAAATACACTTCTGGACTTTCAGCTCTTCCCTCAAGCTGTGCCTCCAGCACTTCCTTCATTTTCCTCAAGCCAGCAAGTCCACCTCGAGTCAAATGTCTCATAGCTTCACTTGATTGTCAGTATTTCCCTACTTGTCTTTGCTTCTTGAAATTATTTTCTAGTGAATATTGGGATTTCAAATCCCATTCAAGAGTAGAATAGTGCAGCTATCAAACTACCATTGATTGCAAAGTAGAAGTCAATGTGTAAATGAAGAAAGAGGATGGATTCTCTGAGTCTTGGAAAGTAGCAGGAGCTATAAAGAAGCAAAAGGCATTTTGTTTTGTCTTTACTCTCATTTTAACTTATTTTTGGAGGGGTGAGGAGAAGGGGCAAGCTTAGAATATGCAAAGTTATTTGCCCTTTGGTTAATAAATACTGATGGCTGTGAGTCAGTCTTTGCACTTTATTAATGCTCAAGATGGCTGTGCCCTTCTGTGGGTGAAGTGACATTACTGTATGTCTTGAAGTCTTTTCAGTTATGTTTCCTTTCTTGCTCATTTTGTTGTCTTGCTGACAGCTGGTAGCAGAATAACTCCATTCGCAATAAGAATGTCTAGACATCCAGAGTTCTGACTGAGGTAGAGATTATTTAACTATCAAGCCAGCTTCCAAGCACCCAGACACTAATGTTTTGCTGAAATATAACCATTTCTTTAAAATGATAATAATGATGGGAAGTTTCATATTGTAACTCCAAAACTTGTTGGTGCAAAGCTTAAGTGGGAAGTAAAGAAGATTGAAGGAAATGTGTTGAATCATAGGTAATAATCTTGGTATAGAAACTATTGCAAGATTTAAAGTTTGCAGTGACTCACACTTTCTTTTGCTTTTAACAACTAATTTAACAGAATGACTTAAAAATCACCTTGAATAATCATCCCTATTTTTTTTTAACAAAATACTTTGATATGTGAAAGCCATTATGGAATATGTCAGATTGAACGTGAAGAAAAACAGAAATCAAAGAGTTTATCAGAGTTTACTTCTGTCTGATAGAAATGTGGTTTGTATAATCCCATGAACCAAAATTGTTATGCTTGCATTTTTACTGTGTTTATTTTTTAAAGTATTATTTTTGCCTCATGATCAAAAGTTTAGATTGTGTTATTGGTTGTCACTCTGATAAGAATTCTGTGCTTCTTTTGAATTCCTTGCAGTTGCCTTTATACTTCATTCACACACAAAGTACTATGCTGATCTCTAGTCAGTGTGAAGAAAATATCCTTGCCTGTTGAAGAGACTCTGTGTGAGATTCTTACTGTGTTTTCAAAAGAGATTATGGGTAGGATTTTTTTTAAAAGTCTAGGCTTGTAAAACACTTCATTCGTGTTGATTAGGGCTTGACTGCTGACTTGTGCAAGGATTTTCTAAATTATCCTGTATAACAGATGGAATCTCACCCTTGCGTTATTGTGATGTGTGTATGTTTCTGAAGAGCATATACAAACGTAATTCATGATCCTTGTACCACTGGAATTTGGGAGTGTTGCTATATAACGATGGGAGAAAGGTAAAACTGAAAGCAAGCAATACAAATTTTGGAATGTGGGCTATCTGAAAAAGCTTTTCCTAATTTGAAATCTGACCACAGTATTTCTCTCTTCATTTACTATGCTTGTACGAACAGTGTGACACCATCACTGCAACAGGCTCGTGTCTGTCCTCCCAATATGTTACCTGAAGATGGGACTAATCTTTACTCTGCTCGTGGCATTTTGTCGTTTATCCAGTCTTCCACTCGTAGGGCTTACCAGCAGGTCTTGGATGTGCTGGATGAAAATCGCAGGTGATTGGTTGTCACTGATTCTGCCAGCTTTTGCTGCCCTTTTTTTTTTTTTTTTTTTTTTTCCTCCTTTTTAGTGGAGTGTGGTTTCTGTTTACTAAATAATGAGGTGAAATTATTTGCTTTGCTTTCTTTTGCTTTCACTATTCATAAGCAGTTATATTATCCAAAATTCACATTTCACAGTAATCCTGGATTCCAATCATATATAGCATTATTTTGATTTCTTTCCAAGTAAAAATCAAAATACGAAGTATTAACTTGTGACTGCAAGGTTAGTGCACAGGTTGGTTTATTAGCCTTGCCTACCATTTTATGGTGGTGGGTAATGGTACAAATCATTAAGATGGACAGATACAGGGTGGAATATTAAGCAAGACACAGTAGATGCTGCTTTTAGAAATGTGCCAAAACTTTAGACTGTGTCATTTTATATTCTGGCAAGTTGTCTCTGGACATTATGGGACAAATAGTGACCATCACTTTCCTGGTTATTTACTAGGGAACAAGAAAGGAGATGATGTCTACTGAGGAGCCGGTTGCTCTTCTCTCCAGGGCTCTATTTTGATGGATAAACAAGCCTCGTGCTAATAAAAATATTTCTACTCTCTTCAATAGAGTTTTGCCCACTTGCTGAATCCTTTGACTATTTTAATTTGGCACTTTTAAACATGGCAGGAATGCCTTGTTTAATGCTGTAGGAGCATCCATAAAGACTAATAATGGCAAGGTCAACTTACCAAAAACATTTTTTTTTTTCATTTCAATAGTATGTTAACACAGAGATGCAGATAAGAATTGCACACAGCTCTCTGGTGCTTGCTGAGAGCATGAATTATTTTGATAAGAAAATCTCACTATGAAGCCAATCTTGTGAATGTGTCTGTGTGTTTGTGGTCAGTTTTGAGTGGCATGTTCTCCGGCTCACCATGCTCATTGCCACAGCAATATACACTGGCCCATTTTACAATCTCTGAATTGTGCAGAGCTCCAGACTTGAAACTGTAACTGTTTAGATTTTGGTGGCTGTCAAAATTTTGGTGGATAGTAATAACATTTTTTGGCCATACCAGAAAGTAAGATGTAATTATAACTCTTCCGTAATGTTAAGGATTACAAATATGGAGGAATTCTACTGTCTGTGCTTCATAACAATCACTAGGTACATTTTGCCAACTTAAATGTAGACTGAAATTCTGAACTTCAGAATTCACTGCAGTGTGCAGTAAAGATTTTATTCCTGTAGGTACTATTCCTGGTTTCCTATAGGCATGTTCTTGCTGTGTTTTCTTGGATTCTAGAAAACAGAAATCTTTTTTTCTCTGTGTAAACAATTCAAACTTATTTCATAGTTAGCAAAAAAAAATGTCCGGAATTCTAAACACTTCAAAAGCAGCGTTATTCTTTCTGGTTTTGCTTGAGTTTTTTGAGGTAACCTTAGCAAGTTTCCTAGAATAAACTGGAAACTGTTGCTATCTATCTATGAATAGATCTTGTTTAAAAAAAAAAAAAAAAAAGGCTTGAAATTTTCAGTACAGGATCAAAGAGTATTCTTTGTGGCTGGGTGCAGACACCTACTGCAATTCTACAACTGGCATAGGAATGTGAAATTTGGATAATCCACTTGCATGGTTGCAAAATATTGCTCATGTTAAATTGTTTGACACTGCACTGTGTTCTTTTGCTCTGTGTAATGTGTTTTATATTTCAAAGTAAATCTGATCTATTCTAAACTTTTGAAATCTTTATTACTAGCAGAGACTTTTTTTTTAATGAAGAAGTTCCTGCTGTGTTACTCACTGGAAATATGTTTAAGTTGTTTCATGGCTTGCTTTTCTCAGAAAAACAATCCAATTACTTTCCAGTCTTCTAAAGCTACTAATGGTAGATGCTGATTGTATTGCTGCAAATAATGAATTACTTCCAGTTTTGTCAGCACCGCTAGCATTGTAGGCTGTTCAGCTGAGCAGCAGTTTAATGATCACTATTTACACTGTTTGCTCTTGCACTTCCTTCAGCTCGGACAAGGAGAATAGGTCAGTTCCACTTTCCCATTCTAACCAATTTTTTGTTTCATGTTCTGTAGAATGAATGCAGGGCCAGAGTTAGTGTCTTTTAAAGGCTGATCTTCTTTTATGCTCTAGGCAAAGAAAAGCTGCATTTAAGATTTTGGAAATGTCTTAACTAAAGTGCCGTTCTTAATATAGCTTTAATCATATATGAAAGTTCTTTTTTTTTTTTCCCCTGCATTTTATTTATCTGACCACTTCACCACTTAGACCAAAAATTTTTTACAAAGCAATGTCATTTTTGCTTAAGAGGAAAGAATAGGAGCTTTAGCATTTCCTTTGTAAACAGCCACTATCCTCCTCAAATGTCAGGCTCAACACACTTGATCTGGTAACATTTCAGGAACTGATTATTTTTATGTTAAGCAAGTTTAATGCTGCAGACATAAATGGGTGTGAAATGAGAAGGTAGAAGAGGGCTTCCTGTGCCTTTGGGTCAGGGTACTTTGGGTTCAAAGGGAAGTCAGGTCAGTCAGCAGAGCGAGGAGGCCGGGCGCTTTGCTGAAGCGTTCGCACCAAGACCGGCAGGGCAAGCAGTTTTACGCTGTCATTGTGGTTCCTTATTGCACAGATCCTTTCTGTACCTGATAAACTGAGGTGTTTTAGCCCATTCACCTTCAGATCACTTCCACAGAGCCCTAACACCTCTTCTTAGGGCCATTCTGCATTTCCCAGAGATATCTGAACACTCGGCGAGGGGCTGACACAGCTGAGCGAGGGCAGCGTGCCGGCCGCAGTCTCCGTGCACGTGCCCACACACAGCATCAGCTGCACCCTGATGATCCCTCCTCGTCGCTTCCCCCTCAGACCACGTGTCTGTAGGATCCTTATTGTGGTATTTCTGTGGCATGCTCCGCTCTAAACAGAGGAAGACAAACACGTTCATTTGGCCATGCCATTCCCACCTGTTTTCCCAGTTTCCCTGCATTAGTGCGTGCTCCGTTCCCGTCCTAGACTACAACTGTGTCTGCTGGGAGAGTGAAGGGCTGAGTGTGCCTGGCTTCCGAGTGCCGGCTTCTGCTGATGGCGGCTTAATGCTTAAGATATTAACTGAAACAGGTAGCCAGGAACTTCAACATTTTAATCTCCTTTTAGCATATTTTTTCTTTTAAAGAAAGCTCTGTATTTAATAGAGTGAAAGTGTATTATATATTTACGGTAAAAACAACACTAGTTTGGAGGATAAGGCACCCTCATCTATGAAGTTGCTGAGCTATGAGAGTTGTTTATTTATCAATCCCTGAAATGAAGCAAATAAATAGCGTGGGAGAGTCAGAGCAGTACTCTGCTGGCTCCTTTGGATCCACCTCAAAAAGAAATAATGTGGAAGAAACCATGTGCAGCTTCTTAAATCAGCTTGAGTGTATTGGGATTAAAGACTTCAGATTAAATTAAGTGCCTGTTTTGGCTAGAAACCTGGAGTGCTAATTCCCTTTCTGTACTGTAGTCCTCAGCCACCTCCAAGCGTGTGGACTTTCTTGGGAAGGGCAGTGTGTAAAATAGCGCTGATTATTTTTACAGCACCTACAACCCTGAAGTTTACCACAAAATACCAAGAAGGTCAAGAGTTTAGAGTGTTAGAGAACATTTGTATTTTGCATAATGGGAAGATCTGTTACTGTCCTGTGTTAGATGGCTTGGAAGATGCGTGCTGGATATTGACATGCTGATGTTGGCCTGTCTGCCAGTTACACGTGACCTTTGTTTGCAGAGAAACTGCAATCTGTTCCAGAGTCGCTGTTTGCTAGATTTTTTTTTTTTTAACTGTTTAGTTCTAGCATCTGTCAGACAAAACTTTAGACCAGGTGCATTTGTTTTTCTGATTAAAATTGTAAATTTTATTTTTGATAAATTTCTGTGTGGCTTCGTGGGTAAGATAGTGATTTATTCTGTGTTTCTGGAATAGCTTTTTTTTTTTCTTTTGTAAAATAACACCTTACTGGCTTATCTTGTGTACTAGCCAGAAAACCATTGTGGTATGCCATGGGCCTTATTTTTAATATCATGAATGCATACAGATCTGCAGCTGGAACACTTAAATAGTGCTAGTTAGAGGAGTGCAAGTGCCAAGTACATACAGAGGCTCCTAGATCCCAGTCTTTCAAATGAAACTACTGGTAACAGTGTTTTTGCACACTGGCTGTTCATTTCCAAACTAGATCACAGTATTCTCCCAGCCACCTGAATACCAAGGCTCTGCTTTCTGCCTATACCTGGTCTAAAGATATTAAAGCTTAGATTCTCTCTGTGTCGTTTTCTTTTTTATTTCTCCTTTTTTTTTTTGTGCAATAAATGTAGAGAAGTAATGTCTCGTTACCAGAGGTATTGAAAACTTTATAGTACTGGCTTGTTGGAAAATCAAGGCACAGTAGCTTCTTCCAGCTAAGTTGAGGCATATTACATAGTTGTTGCAACTTAACTGTTCTAACCTTTTTTTCTTTGAGAAAAAAAAGGAAACAAAAAGATTGAAAGGGCAACATTTAAAGGGGTAATCATATTATCTACTTTTAAGCTTTTAGTCACGTTTGGAGAGATCTACCTCTCTTGTGACTGCGTAAGGTCTTTAGGCTACTAGCCCAGAGTAAAAAGGAAGCATTAAAAACACCCTTTTCTTTAGTAGAGGAGAGAAGATAGAGAAGATAGTTGAGAAAGTTTTCATAAGTATATTTGGATATATTTTCCATTGTTTCATAGTCGTTGCGTGAGGGGTTATCTTGCGGAGGCTTTAATGAAATCCGAAGTTTCCCATGGTCATATGGTTGATACCCTCCCACCAAACTCTTATTCCAACAGCAAATCTTCCATAAATGAAGCTATACCAACATGTTAAGACAGATGCATACACTTTGTCTTGATTTAAATTAGAGAATGATGAAAGTACAACTTAAAACTTATTAGATAGATATTATATTGTATTTAAATAACATACAATATAAGTAGGAAATACTTTGATGTTCCTTTGTTCTGTGTGTTTTACCTCTTCTCTCTGTGTGTTGTTTCATGTTTCTGTCTTGTGCTTTCTATCTACAAAACCCTGCTCTAGGCCAGTGTTACGTGGTGGGTCAGCTGCTACCACTTCCTCTAACCCTCATCATGACAACACCAGGTAAAGAGCATTTTTTGTTAGTCATGATACACTAGTTTAGATCTTAAAATACAGAGTTAAGTTTCCCTATTTCTGGAAGGCCTTTGTTTTAAACATAATGCTCAGCGTCATACTGTCCATCTCAACTCTAGATATATTTTAGGCCCTTGCCCATCCAATTCACTTACAAAAACCTCACAGTTAATACATAAAATGTGTTGCTGAACTCTAATTCAACACAATGTGTCAGTGAGTTTTTTAAATGATATTAGCAGTATGCTTCATAGTATTTCCCGCTTGGTAGTAGTTGAGCTCAATTCTTTGCTTGCAAGAAAATCTGGCCTTGCAACTTTTTATAGTCACAGTGTATCCATAAAATCCATTAAAAGTTTATTTTCAGTAATATGCCCAGGATTGTTTGGTGTGGCTACATGCATTTTTACTGCTATGACCTTAGTAGATGGGCATCATCAAGTGGATCTGGAGACAGGTCCGATGTGGTTAGGATCGAGGAAAATAAGTATTCCCCTCCCCATCTCATTCCCATTTCCCACCACACTTCTCCAGTTTCTTCAAAGGGAAGACTGCATCCCTGCTTAACTGGGTGCTGGTGATTCATGCAGGTGATTCTGCGGGAACTCAGCACTTCAGCTCTTGTGCTGGTGAAAGATATTATTGGAAGGGATTTCTAGCTGGTAACCGTCTTGATTTAATGTCTGGACTAAATATGTTCAGAACCTGGTAAAGCAGCCCTGACATATTGTGAATTTATATTAAATTTTGTAACCTGGAGGAATGCCTGTCCTGACATGAAACAACAGGGCTTTGCACTTTTCCCAAGAAGTGGTAAGGGACAACCCTGCTGCGCACTTAGGGGACATGGTCTAGGATTTTTGCTATCTGCTATAAATAAAATGGCTACCAAAAGACCCTCCTCGGAAATGCCACTGCTTTTTTCAAATGACCTGGGATAGTAAAGGGAAAGAATTGAAATGGAAGTCTAAGCAACTCTTTACGTAAAAAATAAATTAAGACACAATCACTCTAAAAGACTATAAAGTCCTTTGCTTTCCACAGTATCTACAGTATATGGCACAAATGGTTTGCAATAGGTGGAAATTACCCACCTAGCGTCAAACCTTTTAGTAATAGGAAAGAACTGAAGTTTTTCCTATTTATCTTCTTTTAGGTCTGGCTAAGTTCCTCATACAAAACTGTGAGGAGCGAAGTTGCTACAAAGCAACTTAGAATCACTGGAGAGAAGAAAAGGGCTTATAAATTAATTTTCTAAACAGAGAGATTGTATATGCACAAAATGTTTCAACTTGAGGCACTTTTTGGCAGCGTGTGTTAGTTTCTTTTCTAAAATTAAGGAGGTACCTGGGGAAAGATACACACATGTGCACACACCTGCATGCACACGTGCATACATCCACACACAAACCCAACCTTTTCTTTTTTGCCTACATTTGTCAGAAAACTTTAATTTTTGTTCAAAACTTCGGGGTTTTTTTTAATATAAATGTTCCTGCTGTTTGAATATGAGGTTAAGTTTATTTTTAAGTAACTTTTCCTCTGTGGACTTTGCAATGTGAACTTCACAGCACCAAGGAAATAAAAAACAGTTTCTGTCTCTAATATTGCCCAGTTGACAACTGTAGGTAGTAAGCAGCATAAATTCATTGAAATTCATGCTTAGTCCCCTGTTTTTAATTATTTAAGTAGGAAAAAAAGGCTTTAATGAGAATTTGTTTAGAATTGAATGACTTTTCAAAACTTTTCTTGTCCCGTATTTCATTTTTAGGAGAGCCGTCTTTTGACGGTGTTGCCTAGTTGAGTATTTATTATTGAAGGTCACTTTGCTCTGATCTGTCTCGGAGAAAGTTTCTTTGTGTTTTTTCTGTACAGCTTCCAACCCCCCAAAATATTGTTCAAAAACTAATTCATCAGTTTTTATACAGTATTTCAAGGATCTCATTTTATCTAAATCCAGACTAATGCAATTCTCACTTACATACAACAGTATGTTGATGAGCAATGGGACAGGGAAACTTTTGAGAAATTCTACATTAGGGAAACAAAAAATTGTGAGTTAAGGTTGTCCTGTAGAAGTTTCCTAAAAGTGGTGAAAGAAAACAGTGCAAAACCTTTAGGAATATTTAAGTGTATTTTGTAAGCTTAAGGAATTCTACTTATATTCAATGTTAACCTTGTTGATACATATCTAAGCTGTGTGATTAATGCAGCTGTGTGACTAAATGATAAACATTCTTTTCAGGTGTCTTTTGTTCTGTATTTAATAGTGTTGACGTATTTTGCTCAGTTTCCTAAGCTGTTTACACCAGTTGTTCATACATTCTAATAGGAAAGACAGTGAAGGTGAAAGAGAGGATTAATACTGGAAAATGAAACTTTAAGATAAGTGAGAAACTCAGCAACAGCATGGCATTAGGAACCACTTTTACTGTTATTTGTTGGAAAGAATGTGCCTAAGAGGCAGCATTTAGATGGTTAAAACACATACACTTCATGTAATGTCTGCCATCTTCCAGCTTGAAATAAACAGGCTGTCTTTAAGTAAATAACTTTCACTGGAGTTAGAAATAATAGTTTCTCTGAAACTTTTTTTGCCTTAAAGTACAAAGTAATTGCTTCATTAAAAAGCTGAGAAGTGCTTTGGAAACAAGCCTCTTCCTAAAGCATTTAAGTTCAGCAGGTGGTGGCTCTGCACTGAGATGCTTCATTGCAGCACTCTCAGTCTTTGCCTAAAATATTAAATCATTGTGCCTGAGATCCTTAATCTCAGTGGATGTCAATTTGAAATATTTAACTAGTTACTAAGTATAAGAAAGAAATCTTTCCAAGTCTTCATTTGATTGTTTCGGATCTGCTGCAGTTTTTATTGCAACATGGAGATTTTTAGCTGAGGCAATTCTCAGGTTTCATGAACCAGTGGAATACTAGAAAGCCTCTGAGAGACCGAGCCACAACAATAAATCTTTCTGCAGACAATCCTCAAAAAACATTTAAATGTGGAAAGCAATAGACTCAGGTCTAGTGCAGTTAAGCACTTAACCTTTTCTTAGGTGTTTGTGCTTCTTTATCTTGTTAGGATCCTATTGTAAAGGATGAAAAAGTTCTATATTCTCCCCATCACCACCAAAAAATACTACTGGAGTGAGTGTGAAGTATCGTATTTGATAATCCTTGCTGTGTGGCTGAGACAGCTAAGCTCTATCTCCCTTATTTGATAGATACGGTCTTTCCAACCTGGATACTGCGCTTGAGGGGACACCAGACGACATGACAGCTGTGGATGCTGCCTCCTTAAGAAGACAGGTATGCGAAGCACAGCGGTCAACAACATCCAGTAAAAGCTGTAGAGGTGAAAGAGGGGACAGGTTGTCTGTTGCATTGCAATGGTGGGTGCTGAGGAAGCCTTCAGAGCTGTGGGTGGTGGATCCTCTGTGCCCCTGCTGCTGGGCTGCACGGAGTCTGCGTCGGGGAGGTGGAGGATCCAGGTCTGGCACTGGAGGTAGGAAGTAAAAATAACAAGTATTTAAAATCCGTCTGTATAAAGTGTTCGCTCTGGGCCTTTACAGAAGTACTGAGAGATCTGGCATGCCTTAATAAAGCACTAACATCTTTTATTTATTTTTAGATAATCAAACTTAATCGACGTCTACAACTTCTGGAAGAAGAAAACAAAGAGCGTGCTAAAAGAGAAATGATCATGTACTCGATTACTGTAGCTTTCTGGCTACTCAATAGCTGGCTTTGGTTTCGGCGCTAGACACAGCTCTCCAGAGGATTTAATAGTTGAAAATATTTAAAAAAATGCAAAATTATTTGGTTTTGTTTCTGAATTGTACGCTGTTTTATAATTCATACACTGGAAAACGCACCACAGAAAGGCAACAGAATTGCAGTGTTAAAGGGACACGTGTTGTTCAGTTATACTGTATTTAACAGATTTGCATCGCAAATACGTGCAGTATCCTCCCTTTGCATGCTTCAGTGTAAATACGGATCAGATGATTTAAAAACGAGATTTGCTTCTTGCAATGTAAGGACAGTGACCTGCAGAAATAATCACTGGATGTTTTGTTGCAGGAAGAGAACAAAAGGCATGGGTTTGGAGAAAAAAAAAACGGATTAAAACAATTTTTTTTGTTGTTCTGTTGTTAAGAGGCAGTTAAACATTATTGCAGTTGTTTTCCTTTAGTCGGCCTAGTTACAGGGGTGTACCGCGCTCACGGAGTCTGTCCTGTTTCATGAGCAAGTTCCTTGTTCAAACACACATTCAGGTCAACTAATAAAATGTCTTCTTTGCTAACACGTGGATTGTCCGGAGGTGTGTAATACGTATTTTTTTATTTTAGCTTCAATTTTGCAGATTTTTTTCTATAAAATACAGTTGTAAGCAAGTCAATCTGTGAGTGAGTGAAAGATTATGGACGTATTTAATAAAACTCTCAAAACGAAACGTTGCCAGCCGTTCTTTGAAGCAGTTTTGAGATGGAAGAAACCCGCGTGTTTCCGAGCGTGACGGGAGGGCTGCGCGCGGCTCCTGCAGCTCGTTCAGCCCCCGCGCCGCGGCCTCGGCGCCGCCGCTGCCGCCTCCCGCCATGTCGCGCCGCGCGGGCTGCCGGGAGCCCCCCGCGCCTCGGAACGGTTCTGCG
>VWPW01030879.1:700873-711461 GCA_013389825.1 Crypturellus undulatus
GCTGCTGGCGGCGGCCGCGGCCGGGAGCGGGGCCGGGGCTGGAGCTGGAGCTGGAGCTGGAGCTAGACCCGGGGCCGGGAGCGGGGCCGTTGCCGCGCGGGGGGCGCACGTCGTCCCGTCGCGCCACGGCAAGAAGCGGTGGCTCCGCGCCTACTTGGAGCAGCAGCGGCTGCTGGCGCCTCCCCAGCGGCGGTGAGGGCCGCGGTGACGCTTTAAATCATTGGGAAAGATGATTCAAGGGAAAGAGACCTTCTTTGGGCCTTCTTTTTTTTTTTTTTTTTTTCTTCCCTTTTCCTCTTTTCATTCCCTTGAAGAATTCTGTGTTCTCTTTGCCTGGAAGTTAGGAGATTGTATTTGTTCCAAAGTGCCTCAGATAACATCCTTATTTTCATTTCCCTTTTGCATTCTGAGACGGGAGGTGGGAGGTGTGCACAGTACAGTAGCTTCCCGTTCCATTTCTAAATCTGCTTTTTTTTTTCTTCTTTTCCTCCACATCTCTAGATCAGAGAAGCCCAACTGGGATTACCATGCAGAGATACAAGCTTTCGGCCACCGGTTACAAGAAGATTTTTCCTTGGACCTTCTCAAAAGGGCGTTCGTCAACCCTTGCTACATTAAAGCCGAGGAGGAGAGGCGCCGGGGACTGGGAGTGGGCCCGGAGGCCGTGGCCCTCAACCTCCGAGATAACGTGGAGCTGGGGGAGCAGGGAGAGGCGTTTGCGCGCTCCTACCTCACGCAGTGTTTCGAGGGCGCCTACCCCAGCTTGCCGCCCGAGGGGGTGGCAGCGCTGGTCGGGTTCCTCGGCAGCCAGGAGCTGGTGGCCCACGTGGCGCAGAACCTGGCCGTGCAGGACCTGGCGCTCTGCGCGCACTTCCCCGTGCCGCCGCACGTGCTGCACAGGACCTTCTTCGCTGTCGTGGGAGCGCTGCTTGGCAGCAGCGGCCCGGACAAAACAGGCATCTTTGTCAGGGTAAGTCGTTGCTTATGTTCTTACACTAACATCAATCACAGAAAAATCTAAGGGCCTCAGTCAGAAAAGAAAAGAAAGGCAGCAGTTGAATATACTGTGGTGGCTAGAGATCCATAGAGGTTGGCAGAAATTTATCGATGCCAGCTGAAGCCCAAGGAGATCTATTATTTGGCCTTTTTTTTGGGGGGGGGGGTTACCAAAAAGCATAGACAAGATCACTCTGAGTTTAAAACAGCAATATTTTCATATTTCATGACACTTCTAAGGGTAAACTTGTCCTTTACAAAACCCCAGATGAGACTGTTCCGAACAAGGTTGCACAGAATGGGCTCAGAGCCCTGTCCTCTCGCTGGTGGCTGTGGTTCCTTTATCGCGTTTCAGCAGGGTGACCTTGCCTGAGGTGCCTGTCCCAGAGGTGCCAAACACAACGCTGAGCTGCAGAGCTTAGTTTCGCTTGTCTAGCTTTGCTTAGGAGTGATCTAGTGCTGGGTGTCTTCCATAACTGATTTCACCAGTTTAGTATCAACTGTTTTAATGCTTCTTCATGTTGTGTTTTTCCTAGCATACACTAGAAGCTACAGCCCTCATTCCCTTTCTTGTTAACTGTAACTTCTAAATATTTTCTGCTTAGGATTTTTTAATACCTCAACTGATTGGAAAAGACCTGTTTGAGATCTGGGAAGTTATCAATCCTATGGGCTTGCTCGTGGAAGAACTGACCAAGAGAAATCTGCCTTCTCCAGAACCCAGGATTACCAGGCAGACGGGGGTCAGCACGGTTCTGCCGGTCTACTTCGTTGGCTTGTACTGGTTAGTACAGAATTAATCCCAGGTCAAGCAGCTGTAATGTGTGGAGGGAAGGTGGGCTTTCACTCATGTGCTCTTTGGTCCAGGTATTACAGAGAAGAAACCGTATAGTGACTTTAATATAAAATGAACTACTTGAGCCTTGCCAGTAACTTGTCATAGGATGCGTAAAAAGATGGTCTGCCCAAAGGCCTCGAGAAGCTTAATTGGGCCCAGGGAAGAGCCCTGGGTGCGTGTGCTGCTTGAGCTGCCATGGGGACTTCTCGAGTAACAAAACCCAATGGCTCTGGAAGGTCCACAGCTGTGCCCAGGGTTAGCGAAGGACAGAGAGGGACACCTGAGAGGTGATCCTCAGTCAGCCCCTTTTAGTTTCTGAAGATATTTAGTCTGGGGTCAAATCTGGGGCTTTGCAGTCTAGGCAAGAGGACTGGTTTGCACCCATTAGAATTGCCAGACACTTCTAACTGGTGTCTCAGCTTTGGTGTCTCAGTTAGCCTGTTTTTCTGCCCAGTAGGAGCCCTCATTCATGGCGCACTGTGTAGGGCACGGGACTTTATGATGAAAATGTATCCCTGCTGTTACTATATTCTTTTTTTTTTCCCTTTTAGTGATAAAAAGATTATAGCTGAAGGTCCTGGTGAAACGCTGCTTTCTGCAGAAGAAGAAGCTGCCCGGGTGGCACTCCGGAAGCTCTATGGGTACACAGAGAACAGGAGACCTTGGGATTACTCAAAACCCAAACAGGGGTGGGCAGCAGAAAAGGCAATCAGCAGCAGCTAGATGATAAAAGCTGCTGCTTGTGTGTTCAGAGAATTCATGACTTCTCAGCTGAATATATATGCATGAATATAGAAAGCAAATTTCAGCTTGATCTTCTGAACTTAGGGGGCTTGAAATTTGCAAATCAGATGTGGTATTAACATTGCAATAAAGTCTTTTGCACAATGTTTAGTGTTTAGTAATTTTCCTAAATATAACAAAAGCACTCTTTTTCTGAATTCACGCTTTTTAGTTGGGAAGGTTCTCTGTGCATCACAGGAGAGATCCTTCTTAATGATGTATAACAGTGTGTGATGACTCCCTGATCTTGACCATATCCACTGTGTATAGCAAAAGGATTTCACAGATGTTTTCTTGATACTTGTTTTGAGCATGTTGCTATTAAGATCCATTGAATTACATGTGCAACAAGGACTTCTGGCTTGCATTGTTTTCACTTGTTCTTTGATGTCCAACATATAGACATGGTTGATGATTGAAATTAACCAAAAAAGAGGGGTATGCGTCAATGACAATTTTGTACTCTTACTGCTTGCATATGGACTTTATCTGCCAGGTTTCTACTCTGGCAGTATGCACTGAGAGAGGCTGTGTTTTAATTATAAATCCAGGTTAGCTGTACTGCTCATGTGTTTTCTCACCATGTCGCCTGTGCTGGGATGCAGACCCTGGGATGCAGGGCTCCCTGCCTGGGGCATGTGCAGAGGCACCTTCTGCCAGAGGTGAAGCCTTTTGGGGGTGCTCAGCTCCCAGGAGATGATGTTCACTGCAATGAAATAGGTTTTTCCAGATACTTATAGGGCTTATGCTATCANAGAGAGGCTATGTCTTAATAATAAATCCAGGTCAGCTGTACTCCTCATGTGTTTTCTCACCCTGTCGCCTGTGCTGGGATGCAGACCCAGCAGGGCTCCCTGCCTGGGGCATGTGCAGAGGCACCTTCTGCCAGAGGTGAAGCCTTTTGGGGGTGCTCAGCTCCCAGGAGATGATGTTCACTGCAATGAAATAGGTTTTTCCAGATACTTATAGGGCTTATGCTATCACATGGAGTGTGTGATTCTTGAAATTGTTTCCCTTCAAAATGTTGTCAGGGTCTGTTGCAAGGTGGAGCCTTCAGAGGGAGAAAGGAAGAAGCTGAAAACAGGACAGTGGTTGAAGTGCTTCCTGCTTTATCCTTACCCTGTCGCAATCCCAGGCTGTAGTCGTGGCTGCGCAGCAGGTCTGTGATGCAGAGCAGGATGTGCACTCGCTTTCACTGCTGATATCCACGGGACCCCGAGTGACAGCGAGGTTTGGCAGTGCTATCTGATGAAACATTTAGTAGTAAATTCAGGCAAAGCAATTGGTTGTCTGCCCCTGAGGCACATCCTAGGGATTTATGGTGACTTGCATCCTAAGCAATGCTTATGTGATTGAGCAGTGGGGAAATCTTTCTTCTGGTTTCTAGCATGGGAGATTGCATGTAGGAAAGGTCAAACGCATACGGAGCAGCAAGATCAGACTAGCATAAAATAATAATTAAAAAATTAAAAGATAAATTTAAGTGGGAAAAAAAATCAGCTAGCTAATCTATTGTTATTTGCCTGAGCAAGGCCTACAAGGTTACTGTATTCCAAGGGAGTAACAGCATAATCTCAAAAAAGGAGCTAAAACATTATACTGATTATTTTATTTTTTAACCAAATACTCCTTTTTTTTTCATGGTAAATGGAAAATTTTAAAAAGCTGCTTTCCTGTCATGTTGCTATAAAAAGCTGTGAAATCAACACATCAAAAGATTTTTTTATGATGATGATGACGTACAGAAACATTAGAAGAGCCCTACTTTTTGTCTTCAACTCTTACCAAGTACTGCGGTTTAAACAGGCTCAAACTATGCACCTTCTCTTCTAAAGTATATCTGAGCTTTGAAGTATAGTATTAAGGGATGCATTTACTGTAGAGAAGTGGACATCCCAGGGCAGATTGTTTTGTCTTTTCAGATTGATTCCACTGGTTTGTTTTTTGTCTGTTTCCTGACCCTCACTGTTTTGGTATGGAAATATAAAACCGTACCTCCATATGTATTTACTGGTCTTGATTTTACTGAAGTTAGAAGAACTTTGCATTTAGTTCTGGTATGGAACTGAAGCAGGAGAAACAATGTACAAGACTGCCATCAGAGGGCGATAATCTAAAAGTTCTCTTTTGGGTAAAAAAACAAAACAAAAAACAGTTGTATTGATGGCAATTGGAATAGAAAGAACTAGGAGGTACACCTTCTTTCTCTAGGCTATTCGTAGAAATAACAGTGTTTAGGATGATAAAGTTACAAAACCATTTTTAGAAATAATTCCAACATAAGAAAATGCTTAAGGAGAGAGAGCATAGAAAAATTTGACTTGAGAGTTGAATGCTAATGGGAATTATTCTCTTCAATTTTAAATGATACAAAATGAGATTGTTTGCAAAATATCTTGATTTATGATTCATTAGGAATAAAATTCTTGCCTAAACTAAAACTGCGTATATGAAGATTTGCCTATGCCATTATGCAGGCCTCCTGCATCAAGTAACAACTGCGACAATGAGCTTAAAACTACTGTTGTAATTCGATCTGCCTTTCATCACTAGGGAGCTAATGGCTTTAGAGCCTGGTGCAATTGAAGTATCATTTCCTGTTTATAATATCAGAGTAACAACTTGGTCTGCTTTTATGCTTTTTTGTTGTTATGGAAATATCCATTAAATATTCCGTTTCTACCCCAAATAGAGGCCTGCCTGTTTGGAAGCATGCACCAGCAGCCTGTATCCCTAGGCCAGTGAGCCGGCATTCTATAAGAAAAATGTCTTTCAGATTAACATTTAGTAGATGTATGTAGGGCTTAGGAGAATTCATTGCTTCTAGTACTGAGAAGAAAACAATACCTTTGTATATAGATATACACCTGGTGTATATATTATATGTACTCTCACTTCAAGACCCTTGGCAATGAAGATTTTTTTCTTCTCTATCGCTTGGAATTAATAGTAAAAATTAGCTTAAAAATGAGACTCTATTTAGTGATTTCAGGCATGACGGGAAAGTGAGGTTTGGTGATTTTTCTGATTTTCTTGATTCAGTGTCTGTGCAGCATTAACAGCAAATAGGTTCTTCCTGAAAATCTTGACCAATAGCAAAACTTCCGATTGTTGGCAAGTTTCAAAGTTAGGCAACCTATTTCTTGCTTTATTTCTCAAATGATTCTGCTGAATTATTTCTAACTTTCTCCTGCAAGTTTGGCTGTAGGATCAAGTGTCCAGGAGACAATCAGGGATCCAAATTAATTTGCTTGATCTTGTCACCCCATCAGAGAGAAAAACAGGCGATTTAGAAATAAGAAGTTTGAATTTTTTCGTGACTGGAATACTGTTGTCAACATTTTCTAATAATTAAAATACATCATGGACAAGGTAAAATCGTAAAAAAAAAAAATCAATTTTAGAATGACCCTCCAAAATTTTGACCTTCATAGCCAATGTTTCAGAAGGACATGTTTGTCATTGTTTCTTCACTAAAAAATAAATTCTTGGAGCCTAGATCTTTGAAAGCTATTTGCATCTACAGCTATGATTTGCAGTACTGAAAATGGCCAGTTCAAGGGGAGAAACTGAAAGGTACTCATGCTGTGCAGCAGAATGTATAGAGAGCCTTGCTCCTCACAAGAAATTATTTATAAAAACAGCAAACAAATGTGGGAATTTGTCCTTTTACTTCCAAACGAAATAGTTTGTAGAGAGAATGCTGAAATATTCTTAGTTTTAACAGTATTTTTTCCCCATGTATTTACTGAGATTAGGTTTCTCCTGTAGCAGAACCTCCCTTAAGAGGATATTTGCAGCTACCAAGGATTATCTGTATCTATTCAGAGCAACTGCATTAAGCTTTACTATGTTCCCTAGGGTGGGCTTTTTTTTTTTTTGAAATAGTTTGTAGAGAGAATGCTGAAATATTCTTAGTTTTAACAGTATTTTTTCCCCATGTATTTACTGAGATTAGGTTTCTCCTGTAGCAGAACCTCCCTTAAGAGGATATTTGCAGCTACCAAGGATTATCTGTATCTATTCAGAGCAACTGCATTAAGCTTTACTATGTTCCCTAGGGTGGGCTTTTTTTTTTTTTTTTNTCTTGCTTTTAACCCGCTAATACTACCAGTCACAATATGCTTCTGACCTTAGTCGCTGACTAATGGAATGGCAAGTTGGATATGGTAAATTCTTGGGGATTCTTGCAAATATCTTGGTGACAATACAGTTTTGAAGAGCCAACGGCAAAATATGCACTGGTTAAAAATATTCCTTCCCCTGTCTAATTTTGCATTTTCCTCAATGAAGATGCTTGTCAAATTACCCCTAATTCTCTTCCTCAAATCTGAGGCAGCTCTAAGATAGCACTAACTGATCGCAGTTTCCATAAATTAGACTGACTAATCAATAATTTAGATTCATCAGTGGAGAGGAACAAAGGCCTTTCCTCATTCCTATGGGAGTTTTGCAGAAACAGGCAGGAAATGCTCATTATCAAGTGGAAAGAGTACTGAAGCAACAGACTTGAATACAAATCTCATTCATGGCTCAGGAAATAAGTTTTTTAGATAAACATGAAAACTGAGATTCTCTGATCCAGAGAACTGGGAGAGCATCTCCCAACTTAGTATTTAAAGCATTTTTTAAGCATTTTTTTGATTAAATACCTATTAAAATTGTGTCTCTTCTCCTTCTAATTTAGAACTAGATATTAGTGGATGCCTTAACTACTCTTTCGTCTCTAAAGTCTTTCACATCTTTGTCTCCTAAGGTTGGTTGTTTATTCCTTGCTTTAGGCCATATCACTCTCTCTCTCCTTCAACCTCTCCCATCTACCTCCAGGCCCTAGACTGCCTTGTGTGTTACTAACATTCCCATGGAGCGGTTCCTGTAAGCAGGAAATGTGATAGGGCTCCCCATTTTTTGCTTCTTTTAGAAGTAAATGTGAATATGCTGCCCTTTCAGCATAAAATGTTTCACTTTGCTTCTGGCATGTTCTTCTAAAAGGCAGCATGAGACAACTAATTCACACAAAGCCTTGCCAGCTATGGTGCAGTTTATAAAGCATCCTTCAACTACAGGAACTTGCAGAGTAATGACAAAATAAGACAATTTAAAAAGAGTTAATAAAAGCCTTCACATATATCCTAGAATAAGGAAATGGCACTACAAGGATGACCTGAAAAACAAAATAGAAATATATAAAGTACAAAATATGCCTATGACAAGTGTTTTGCCTCCACTGCAGTGGAGTGTTTTGTTTCCACTGTTAACTTGGTGATTATGAACTGGAATAGGATCTGCTATACCTAAAGCATGAGGGAGACCCAAGAACTTTGTCAAATAAAGAGACAAAGTTGAAATATTGATAAACTTTCAACATCACTGACCAAGCAAGTTAAGAGGAAGAGAAGGATGGGCCTGAGCTTTCAAATTAAACTATTACAAAATTTTAAAATTAAAACAACCAAAAAATCATTTTTGGAACCTTTTTACCACCTCTGATGTTAATCAGCTATGTTAACTGAAAAGGCATCCTACATCTTTTTGATCCTCTTCTGAAAGCTAGTCTGGTCTGTCCAGATTAGTAGGAAAATTCTAGTTTACTTTGCAACAGGAAGAGTACGTGTCTTGCTCTTAATGCTTGATAGCTGGCTGCACGCAGCTTTCGTCTATCTGACTTAAAACCTGAAAAAGTTATTGTAATAATAAAAATATAAACTGCTGAGGAAAGAGATTAAGAAATACTACTGATCTCCCCATTTTTGCATTCTTTTTTATAGATCTTTCTCTATCACTTTTGTGTCTCTCAGCCCATGCCCTCACCTTCCTCCACGTCCTCCTCCCAGCCAGCACTTCTGCATTGACTTTCTGACTTTCACTGCTGTGATGGCCACAAATCACTTCACGTTTCGCTACATTACCCAAAAGGAATTAGATATATGTTACACTACCACAACATGGCACTCAGAAGAGTTAAAGACCATTAACTTGAAAAACAAACAAGCTGACGTGCTAGTGCTCTGCTCTCTGTTGTGAAGCCTGTTTCCTACAAACAGCTTCTATGGGTAAAGACAGGGTTATGAATCATTTACATTTTCTATTATGTTAATGTCACAGCAGTGGATAGGAAATGTCAAAGGGAAATGGCATTTCAAGTAGCACAATTTAGTAATTCAATCATATTTGTTTATTTTCCCACAGTTTAGTTTTTTGATTTAAATACCTGTCAACAATCAATAACTATCTGTATAAATGTTACCCCACTTTCTCTTACTTTGATCTTTTGCTAAAAAGTGTCTATTTATTGACAAGATATATCTCAAATAAGCACAAGACATTAATTTATGCTCAGTTGACTGAATCTTTAATAGAGCATATCAGTGAACATTCCTATCAGATCGACTTGCCATGATCTTTATTGGTATTTTCAGAAAGTCTTTTATATACACATCTTGCAGTAGCAATTTAGTACAGATCCTGTATACCTAATCCCAGGATTAATTTTGTATGCTCATCAGTAGCAAAGCAAGATGGTTTAATAGCCCATTAGTCTTTCAGCATGATCATTTTCACGTCACTTAGCCTGCTGGGTTAATTGCTTTAAAATGGATATTATTGACCTCAATCCTAGCAACAAACAGAGACTGTCTTATTCATCTCCCAAATGTACATTCTTAGACACTTGTTTCTTTTGGTCCAGACGATAATTTCCTTAAACTACGTGCTTGCAAAATATAATTTATATCCATATTATCCCATATTTAAGAGCTTACTTAAGTCCTACCTTTGGAAATGATTGCCTATGACTGAGCTAGCTTTTGAAGATTTTTTGTTTGATTTTATGTAAAAATGTTGCAAGAAGCCATTGTTATACTTCTGTGAGCAAATTAATGTTAATGCTGAAAGCTGGAGCAGGTGCAGCTGGGATTAAGCACTTTCAGAATAAACAGCTGCCCAGTATATTTCCAACCACAAAAGCATCAATCTGATCATTTGCAGGAGAGAAGGAAGAACATTGATTCTTTGCGTAGAGGAGCTGTAGGAATAGAAATTCAGGGTCTAAGGTAGAGAAACAGGAAAATGCACCAGGAAAAAGTCAAACTGAAGAGTAAATCTCACATAGGGTTTTAGTCATCTGTATTATTTGTGCAGTTTTATCATTAGTGATTTAGAAAGAAAGAAAAACAGTTGTTTGTTGAATGGAGAGGGCCTGTATTTAAAAAAACATGATTAATTGAAGGCAAAGAAAGAAAAATATGAATAATATGAGTAGCATCACTGCAGAGAAATGAAATATTAAGGCTCCTCATAAGGCTGGAAATATGTTTGCTTTTATGAATTCTGTTCACACAACTGTGATGATTATTTAACACTATACTTTTTTTTTTTTTTCACTATGAAAACTTTTTTCAATTGTATTAAAAATATTTGAGAGCAGTGCATTACGCCTTGGTTTTACCCCCGGTTCATCACCTCACATTAATTAGCACTGCCACAGAAATCGGTGAGGGAAAGCCCAGTTACCGATGCTGAGCACCTAGTCCTAGAGCTGCCAGAAGAAAACTATGAGGAAAATGCAGTGCAGCAGCCCTGGCTCCTACAAAAGCCATTGCTGAAATATGTCCTGACGTCAGCGATGCAAACTATGACCCCAAATACAGAGGGTAGGCACACCACTAAATCTTGAAAGATGTTAATCGCGCGGTGTTGCTAGGCGGTTGTGCAAGTCAGATCGCTAACCAAATAAACTCTGCTCAATACTGTTTTTTCCTTAAGAACAGCTCGCGCCGTGGATAAACGCTCCTTGCGGCTCCGCACCTGCGCCTGACGGCGGCTCCGCGGCAGGAGCCGGGGCTCGGGCTCGGGCTCGGGCGCGGCCCGCGGCACCTCCCCGCGTCCCCCGGACCGTTACTGGCGCCGACCGTTAACGGCGCCGCGGCGGCGGGTGCCGCTGTGCCCCGCCCCGCTGGGTCACGCCAGGTA
>VWPW01030879.1:711739-733993 GCA_013389825.1 Crypturellus undulatus
CGGCCGCTGCTGGGTGTGAGCGGGGCAGGCGCGGGCCC
The DNA here is from genome assembly GCA_013389825.1 of Crypturellus undulatus. Lineage (NCBI taxonomy): Eukaryota > Metazoa > Chordata > Aves > Tinamiformes > Tinamidae > Crypturellus > Crypturellus undulatus. Next base: position 711,778 of record VWPW01030879.1, read on the forward strand.
GGGGCCTCGCCGGCGGCGCCATGGCGGCGAGCGCCAAGCGGAAGCAGGAGGAGAAGCACCTGAAGCTGCTGCGGGAGATGAGCAGCCTCCCGCCCAACCGCAAGTGCTTCGACTGCGACCAGCGCGGCCCCACCTACACCGACATGACGGTGGGCAGCTTCGTGTGCACCTCCTGCTCCGGCATCCTGTGAGTGCGACCCGCCCGCGGGCCGGGACATGGCGGAGCCTAGCGCGGCCTGCGCCCAGCCGCCTCCCGCAGGCGCTGCAGGGAGGCACCGCTGCCTCCCGCGGCCCGCGACGGGGCCAGCGCGGCGTCTGGGGAGCCCGGCGGGAGGGGAACGAGGCCCCGCAGCAGGCGCGGGCTGAGCCGAGGGGGTGCGGAGGCTGCGGGGCCGATATGGAGGCTGCCTTCCTTGTGCCTTCTCTATATATCTGTTTATTTTAAATTAACGCTAATGTCACCCACCAGCACAGCTCTTCAGGCATCAGATGCGGATTGACAGTAGTTTGTGAAACAGCTCTATAAATCTCTTGCTTTGGGCTCTTCGGTGTGCTCAGTAGGAAAATGTCACTTTTTTTTTTTTTTTTTTTTTTTTTTTCCTCCCTTGTGTTTGTTACTTCCTGAAAAATTGGACATTATCTCTAAGAAATGGGTTTGGCTCTGATTAATAGACTTGCATTTTTCCTGTTCCTTATTCCTGCACGAGCCTCCCACTCTTTCTCCTCCCTCCTGCACCGTTGTGCTGGAGCAGCATGTGTAGAACTGGAGCCCTCGGGATCTGCGTGTCCCTGTGCTTCCCTAGGGAAGCAGGTGCGTGTACGCAGCTTGAGCAGGAATCCTACTATTTTCACTGTTACTTGTTTGCACAGCATAATCTCTTTGTCTGTTTGCTTTCCCGTGGAGTTGTGCTTGTGGGATGGAGAAAAATGAAAAAGTGGGTGAATTGGGTAATAATTAATAGGTCAGATAGGGTACATCAGTGTTTGTAAGGGTCTGAGTTCATAAGAAACACGTGATCTTAAAGAGCTAATTTCTAGGCCCTGACTAAGACATACTGGGAGATGATGTTTTAGAACAAAGTTGCCAATTATATAGGAATATGGAACAAGGTGAACATGGTAGTGACATGCTGAATTTACATAGAACAAGCTGCCTTTGTAATTAGTCTCCTTTTTTTTTTAACTCCTTTTTTATTTGTATTTTTGTAGACTTCTGAATGGGCTTGATGCAAATTTAAAAAACATTCAGGTTATGGAATGAAAATAGAGTTTAGTTTTTGACATGTATATGGTACCTAATCGGCCAGCTCTGACTATTGTTTGTTCTGTTAGGAAACTGTTATTTGTGCTGGCATGTGAAACTATTTTAAGCTGCTGTGCAGAGCTTATTTAATGGTTACACATGTTCCTACTGGTTAAACTGACAGCATGGCAAAACTACGCCATGGTCTACTTTGTCTTATTTGCAGGCTTCATAATCTTAATAGACAAATACAGCACAAGTTTTCTTGAGATATTTAGCATAGGTTTGAGAGGACTCTTGGTCAATTTATATACTCGGTCTACTAGTGCAGTTTGCTGTAGTATAAAGGATGTGCCTGCAGTGAAGCAACCAGTAAACAGGGGACACCTGTCACTGCTGTTAAATTTATCGTCCTTTAGGGGTTGGCATGCTTAAAGAGAGTGAGACTTCCTCTGAAGGAGGTGTCCATGACTTGGTGCAATAAAACATAAATAGTTATTTTATTCTAAATATATTTTTAAATGTATTGCCTTTTTTTTATAGGCATGCAATGCTTTCATTTGTTACAGCTAGTACCACTTTCACTTAGAGCTACAGTAAAGAGGCATTCAAAGGACTTCTTAAAGTTTTATTCTGAAATACTTTCATGCTCATTCTTTCACCTTGCCTTGCAAATGCTTTCCTAAGTTGTGCGTGCAAGGTCAGGTGTAAAGGTTAACACCCAAGAACCTTGCCAGTGGGATTTTTTTTCTCATTGTTAGTTATGACACTTAGTGCAGGGATAGGTCATGCTTGCTTCAGAACTAGAAACTGTGATTTTTAACACTTCAATCCTTAAAGCCTAAGGGTACTTCTGTCAAGACAGTTGTACACACAACTTGTTTATTAACGCTTTTCACTGTAGATTTCTACATTGAAGAAGAGTGACTTGGAAAGAAACCACGTAGTGATAAAAGTGTAAAAGTACCGCTGCTTCTGCAGCTCCTCACAGCAGCTCATGTTCTGCCTCGCTGCACTTGCTTTCCTGTAAGACTTTAATAATAATATTGTTTGTGTGCCCTGTAACTGGTGTGCATTGCTTCCTATGTTAATTTTATAATTTGATACAGGAAGTATTCTTCCAGTCTACTAAAGCAGTTCTTTCAGATTTAAAGTGCTCAATGCAAAATATGGTGCAGTAGCTCAATTAATGATGATAAGTGGTAGTTAGAATCACAGAATCGCTATGGTTGGAAAAAGACCTTCCAGATCATCAAGTCCCAACCGTAAACCCTTCAACACCCCACCTGCTAAACCATGTCCCGAAGCGCCTTATCTACATTTTTCCCAAACATTGCCAGGGACAGTGACCCCACCACTAACCTGGGCAGCCTGTTCTAATGCTTGACTGCTTTTTCTGTGTAGAAATTCTTCCTAATGTCTGACCTGAACCTCTCCTGGTGCAACTTGAAGTCATTTCCTCTTGTCCTATCCATAGTCAGTCTGGAGAAGAGATCACCCCTGCCGCGCTACAGCCTCTTTTTGGGTCGTTGCAGAGAGCAATAAGGTCTCCCCTGAGCCTCTTTTTCTCCAGACTAAATAACTGCAGCTCCCTCAGCTGCTCCTTGTAAGGTCTGTGCTCCAGTCCCTTCCCCAGCTTCGTTGCCCTTCTTTGGACTGACTCCAGCACCTCAATGCCCTTGTACTGAGGAGCACAAACCTGAACACAGTATTTGAAGTGCAGCCTCACCAGCGCTGAGCACAGGGGAATCATCACTTCTCTGGTCCCGCTGGCTGTTCCTGATGCAAGCCAGGAGGCTGGTGGCCTTGTTGGCCACCTGGGCACGCTCCTAGCTCACATTCGGCCAACTGTCGACCAGCACTCCCAGATCCTTTTCTGCCACGCATCTCTCCAGATGCTCTACCCTAAGCCTGTAGTGCTGCTTGAGGTTGTTTTGACCAAAGTGCAGGACCCAACGCTTGGCCTCATACAGTTGGTCTCAGCCCATCAAACCAGCCTGTCTAGATCCCTCTGTAGAGCCATCCTACCCTTGAGCAGATCAGCTCTTCCTCCCAGGTTGGCGTCGTCCGCAAATTTGCTGAGAATGCCCGCAATCCTCTCATCCAGATCATCGATAAAGATACTAAAGAGGATGGGCCCCCACACTGTCCCCTGGGGAACACTGCTTGTGACTGGGCACCAACTGGAGTTAACTCCATTTACCACCACTCTCTGGGCCTGGCCATCCAGCCAGTTCTTCACCCGGCGAAGAGTCTGCCTTTCTAAGCCATGAGCTACCAGCTTCTCTAGGAGAAGGCAGTGGGAGACTGTGCCAAAGGCCTTCCTGAAGTAGAGCACCTGCACAGCCTTTCCCTCATCCACTAGGCAGGTCACCTGGTCATGGAAGGAGCTCAGGTTGGTGAGATGAGCCCTGCCTTTCATGAACCCATGTTGGCTGGGCCCGATCCCCTAGTTGTCACACGCATGCTACGTGATCGCCCTCAAGATGATCTGCTCCATAACTTTCCTCAATATTTAGGTCAGGCTGGCAGGGCTGTAGTTCCCCAGATCCTCTATCTAGCCCTGGAGGGTTGGATTATGGAGAGTTTATTTTGCTCTCCATAGGTGTCTTCCAGGTCTGGGAGCCAAGTACCTTGAGGAGAACTGATCTGAATGTTAAAGACTGAGGCAAAGAAGGCATTAAGTACCTCAGCTTTATCCTCATCCTTGGTGACAATGTTCCCCTTCACATCTGATAAAAGACAGAGATTCTTCTTGGCCCTTCTCTTGTTAATGTATTTGTAGAAACACTTTTTGCTGTCTTTTACAGCGGTGGCCAGATTGAGTTCTAGATGAGCTTTCATTTTTCCAAATTCCTCAAGATGACCTCTGACCACCACATCTCTCAACAGTCCTTCTCTGTTGGCCAAGAGCAAGTCCAGCAGGGCTTCTCCCCTCATAGGCTCACTTCCTAGCTGTGATAGGAAGTTATTTTCCATGTGCTCCACAAACCTCCTAGATTGTTTCCTCTCTGCTGTGTTGTATTCCCAGCAAACATCTGGTATCCTGAGGTCCCCTACAAGACCAAGGGGATGGTGAGATTTCTGCCAGCTGCTTGTAGAATGCCTTGTCTGTCTCTTCATCCTGGGTGGGTGGTCTACAGCAGACTCCCACCAGGATATCGGCCTTGTTGGCCTTCCTCCTGATCCTGACCCATAAACACTCGGCTTTTCCATCACCCACTTGGAGCACCATGCAATCGAAACACTCCCTAGCATACATCACTACCCCACCTCCTTTTCTTCTTTGCCTGTCCCTTCTGAAGAACCTGTAGCCATCCACTGCAGCACTCCAGTTGGGACCACGTTTCAGTGATGGTGACAATGTCATAGTTTTCCTGACGCACTGTGGCCTTGAGCTTCTCTTGTTTGTTGTCCATGCTACGTGCATTGATGTAGATGACATCAGTATCTCCTTAGACAGGCATATTCTTCTAGATACAGTTAATTCTAAACTTTCAAACTCTGATACCTGGCTTGTAGTTTTAAGTTTTTTTATCATCCTATCGAGGACAATTTATTCAAAAAAAAGCTTCAAAGCCTTCATTCACATTCCATGATTGGTTATCACTTTTATATGTAAAGAACGATACAAACATTAATACAGTTAGATACAGATAGATACAGTTTTTAAAAATTACTTTTTTTTTTCCTCAGCTGTTTCCAGATAGACTGATTGGCTGGTTCAAACACTGCTGAGAGTAGTGAGGAAAAATGGTGACTATTATGAAAATTTGGTTTCTGACTTTAATTTTAAAGCTGTGTGTTTTTTAAGTTGAAGTATGAATACCATAGGAGATTGTTTTCCATGACAAGGTATAGACAAGGTTAAATATAATTTTGTATGGTAACTTGCTACTTCTCTTGGAGTTTCTAAGGAATTATCTCATTCGAGTGCTCGCGCTACTGGCTTGTGTTGGTAAAAAGGAACAAAGCCAGTTTAAAATATTTTGTTACTGTTTGCTGGATAAGGGAATTCTGTCAGCCAAATTGGAGTATCTGATGGCAGATAGCAGTAACAAATATAAAAATATATATCTTTATGTAATGTTTCCCTCCTTCCTTTCGTCTCCCCTTCCCCACCCGCAATTATTGCAGCAATGGAAATGTTCTGTATACATAATGTTGAAGCAAAGCTAATGCAATTTGTGTTGACATGGCATTCAAATCCTTTTTTTTCCCCCCTCCCTCTTAGGAACATTTGGAAAATGGTTTCAAATGACTGTATGTATGTATGTATGTCTTTGTTAGGGTATGCCGTATGTGGCTATATTTCTTTTGTTTTTATTTGGTGTCATTGCTGGAGAGCTAGGGAAGTGTCTACACTTCAGTGAATACTATGCAGCTGAGAAAGGAAGGACTTGTTTAAAAGAAAAAAAAATAAAAAGTTATATTACATATTTAGAAGCACAGACAAGGTTATATGAGTTTTTTGCTGTTAAAAATAGTAATTTAGTGAGATGGTAGAGAGTCTCCAGGGAAGTCTGCAAGTATTAGGAAGGGCTAGTCCACTGCTTGCACTTTCTTTCTTGTAATAGCAATAACCTAGAAACAAAAATGAGTACTGTGACCCTGGGGGCTTTAAAAAGGCTCTTTTCCAGACACTTGGAGATGTAGGTGCTCTATAATGACTTGGGGTTGACTTGCCTCACTAACTTCCAGCTGCCCAGCAGATGAGATTTTTCTTGAGATCATGCTAGAATCTGAAATGGGGTAACACTGGGGGCTGAATCACCTCCCCTCTCATGGAAATGACCCTTCATCCCCACAGTAGCCACTTTTCTCTCCCTCTTCTGCCATCCCTGGTCAGCGTTCGCTGACGCTTTGCAAACACTAGACTGAGGTGAACACAGGAATGCTTGTTCTGTGCTCTGCCAGCAGTCACAAGTTCAACCATAATTTGCTATTAAATTACACTAATAATAAACTCTCAGTGCTCATAGCTAGTGTTTTGAATCTTAATGTTTAAGTTGCTGGGGTTCAGAATCTTGTATCAGTGGTTTTAAAGCTCGCTTTGGTGGCAAAAGCACAGGATTTGGAGCTGGAGGCTCTGGCTCCGTGCACTTCCCCTGGAATAACTGCCACCTCTAAAGAAGTTTTGCCTATAGGAGTGGACTCAGTGTGGGATGTTGGAGCACAGGCCAGCAGAGCAGTCTCATGTGGGTGAGTGCTGTGGTCCGGAGCAGTGCTCTGGTGGCAGCTGTTGCTGGTACANCGCTTTGGTTGCAAAAGCACAGGATTTTAACAATAGTTACTCTGATGCTCTCTGTTAGCATACCGGGACCATTGACAGCTCAGAACAGCCCAGCAGACTACAGTCTTGGAGCTGGAGGCTCTGGCTCAGTGCACTTCCCCTGGAATAACTGCCAGCTCTAAAGAAGTTTTGCCTATAGGAGTGGACTCAGTGTGGGATGTTGGAGCACAGGCCAGCAGAGCAGTCTCACGTGGGTGAGTGCTGTGGTCCGGAGCAGTGCTCTGGTGGCAGCTGTTGCTGGTACAACTGTGCATGTGCAGGTCAGAGGTGGCCCGTGCCGGTGTGTGCAGCCTTGTGAGAAGAAAGTGATTGCCTGCAGTGAGGAGGAGGTGCCACTCTTAAATTTGGATGCAACTGCTCTTGACTAAGGACTCATCCATTTTGTTGCCTTGACAGGGGAGACAGCAAGGCACCAGCAGCGTGTGAAGCACCTGACAGATTGATGAGACGAAACAGTGGGGAGTTAGATCTGTTTCTCCTGTGGGAAAATAAGGTTTATCTCCTCATAAGGGATAGTTTTACTTGGCTGCCTACCAATAAGCTTCCTCTGTATGCAGACAACTTGTTTGTGAATCGTTTGAATCAAAAGTATTTCTGTAGCTAAGGAAAGGTAAAATGTCATAGGATTTTGAAGGAAGGGTAGCTTTAGTTTGGTTCTGGAGTTCTGCTTCGTAAATCCTGCGGCTGTTCTGTCTTAGGGATGTTCTCGTTAGTTCATGGGGATAATGCAACTGAGTGTCTGATGCTAGTTGGAAAGCATAAGAAGAGGCGTGTGGGTGTGTGTGCTGTTTTGCACTGTGTTTTCCCCCTCCCCCCTTCTTTTTTAAGCTCTTCCTGATGGTAGAATCTAAGTGTGATTGTTTAGCTAAAGAGCTTTGTGCATGTCTTGTGGGTTGTATTTATATGCTGTGTAATGCAGCCTCTAGTCTTGCACTGCATACTGCAGTATGACTTCATATTCTGTTTTTGTGTAAGAGACCTTTTCCCTCCTTTTTTTCGTCTTAAACATTCAAAAAATACTCATATACTACAACTACTGCAGCTTGGTTGGTAACTTTGCAATGCTGAACATTAAAGCCATGCTCAAAATTTCCTGTCTTCTAGAAGACAGAGCCTTCTGGATCACTAGTGGGGCCACATCCTCTTTTTCATCATGCAAGATATCTGACGCTCTTGTGTTGTGACCTGCCCTGTAGAAACAGGGCATATTTCCTTCCTAGTTTATAGTAATGTAACTGTGAAAGTTCCTCAGTGAGAGAACAGTAAGTGGCATAGTATTTAATGAAACATAACTATGGGGGTGTCAGCTGGATTTCACTGTGCTGGCCTTTAGCATGTTACTCTATAGTGTGGCTTAGTGAAATGTAATTATTTAATTGTAAATGCACCAAGCGTGATGTTATGTTTAAAGGGAAAAAAGAAACTGCCAAGACCAGCAATAGATCTGAAACTCCCTGGGCTTTAGCTACATAGAGCTATTAAGATTTTTCTTTAAAGTAAATATGTCTTAACTTGAGTATTGTGGAATAGGTAATACCGTACTTTGGTTATTTGTGAAGAAGCTATGCATTTAACTGGTGATTCAGTGAGGGAAGTTAGGTTATTAATTTTGGCTTAATGTGGAAGTTGGACATGTTGAGAAAAGTTCATTTACTGAAAAGATAAGTAGAATAAACAAGTTACCTCAGTCTTTCTCACAGAACTTAATAAAACTTTTGCCCTCTTGCTAAGGCAAGAACAGAGCTGAGCTGCTCAGCCATGTAGTCTAATTTTAGACACATAAATTTGAAGAACTTGCTTAAGCAAATAACTTTCTGTAAACTTTAATTCTTATGCCAATAGGTTTGCATATGGCTTCTGCTTTCAGGGTAGTTTCAGTCAGTTTCATTGAATTTCTTGGCAAAGTACAGTGTATTTGTTTTCCAAGTGCTTCAAATATCAAGGATTTTAAAACTTTATAAATTGAAAGTGGCCTAAAATGTACTGATTAATGTTCTAAATAGTACCTATGTTTTAATTTATATTTTTTAAAAATGAAAACAGTTTTTTTAAAGAGAGGAACAGAACTATACTCTTTTTATAGGTACAGTGTGAATTTAGGCAAAGATGAATTTGAAAAGGTTAAGTCACAACAAGTATGTATATTTTTCCATGTAATCTACCTAACTGGAAATTCAAAGTGCTAAATTTTCTTTTTAAAAATTCAGTGATGACTACAAAGGTTAAGATCTTTTTGACCTTTGTTGCAACAAGTTTTTTTCATCCCCTGTTTTGATGGAAAATAATTCAATTTACAGTTAATATTCCTGGAAGAGTCACAGAGAGTAGGGAGTATTAAAGAAAACTACTAGTCTTCTCTAATTACATGTCAGTGACTTGCATTCCTAAGGGCATTCTAAACCAAGATTATAATTAATGCCAAGTAACAAATGTAAGCAATAAAGCTAAACCTTATCGTTGTTTTGTTAGTAATTTGTTAGCTCCGTGTTACTTTCCTGGAAAGCTTCCCTCAACCTCTTTTTCTGGGAACTTTCTTCTCATATACATAACCACATAATTTTATGTAGCTATGAGATATCAAAGCACTGTATATTATTATTTTTTTAAGATGGTATCACATAAACACAGAGCTGCTTAACCTGAATGTTTTAACTAACACAGTTATATTGCCTTACCTGGTATTTCTCCTGTTTAGTATATGTAGAGTATAATGTCCTTGATTTCACTGAGAAAAACATGGTTAGATATTAATTAGAAATATTTGTGGGCAGAAATGGTAGTTAGCATATACTTAAATAAGAAGTTTGAGGAGCCTTTTTTTTTTAAAACTGGCACTGTTGCCCGGCACTTTTTTTTTCTCTCCTCTATGCTTACAAGTTTTGACTGAATGGGATTTGTCAAGTAAGGCTTTGGCAAAAAGACTGACTTGAGTTTCTGTCAGCCTCTGTGATGTGGATATAAGACCGGTGCCAATTTTTTGCTTAAGGCAGAGCCATTGAGCCCTAGAGCTATTGCCTTAATAATGGTAGCTGTCCTCTGCAAGCACAATAGAAACATCTTCCTTTAGCTTCTACCACTGTTACTTGCGTAGTGTTGGTAGAAAAAGACAGATCCGGAAGGAGGGGCAAAGATAATCTTGAGGAAACGATACTGGAAGGTAACAGAAATATAAGTTAAAATAAGAGAGAAAAATGAATCTGGGCTGGGAAATTCAGTTTAAGAAATCCAGTGGTCAGGTAGAAATGGTAATGAGAATAGGTAAGGGAGATGGAAGAGAGACTCAAGGTTGTCTGAGAGATGCAGGGCAGAGTGAGGATGAACAAATTTAGGGAAGTAAATGAGTTTTTTAAAAGGTGTAATTATATGTACATAAACTTACACAGGAAGGGACAGAGTTAGTTAGTGTGCACCACTACCCTGATCTCATCTAAAATTCAATTGTTTAACTTTACACGTTAAATCTTACCCTACGACGAGTTTGCATATAGCACTTAAGTTGTGTGACAGTACCGAAATTACTGCAATTTGCAGAGTCAACTCTCTGTATTAAACCTGACTTAGTTATGATGACAGTTTTCCAGAATACTGACTAAATGCTTCTTGCTTCTTTTAGGCGGGGCCTGAATCCACCCCACAGAGTGAAGTCAATTTCAATGACTACTTTCACACAACAGGAAATAGAATTTCTGCAGAAACATGGAAATGAAGTAAGTATTAAATTGGGAGTATCAAGTGTGTGGTAGCATTTAAATATCAAACTTTGAAATACTACTTACACAAAATTAGATTCTTTCCTAGCAAGGAGTAGACAGAAGCCACCAGTCTTGAAGTGATACTTTTCATGTTCTCATTTCACTTAGGCAGATACCATAGTATTTCTTGTGTGTTGTTTCACAGTCTACACTATCTAGATTCATATGATCAGTGCTTCTGAGACGGGTTTCGTTTTGCTTTTGCACGAGACAGCAGTGTGCATCCGCCTGTGTACTGGTTACAGCAATGCTGCCTGAAAGATTGTACTGTGACCAAAGGAAACTTCTTGCCTGTAGCTGTATTTTTACAGAGTAGGTGTCAGAAAGTCACTAGCCTCTTTCTTTGAAGATTATATGTCACTTTACTTAAGGTCCTTGAAAAGAGGAAGGAGGTGAATTAGAAGAAACTGTATGTTTAGAGTAGCTTCGGACAGCTTTGAAGAAGCAAGGCCTTATGTGTGTGTGCTGTGAGCACCCCTCACCCCTCCACCCGGGGGAAAAGGAAAGTCGAGGTAAATCTTTGACTTCCAGAGTATGCAAACTCTGGATGTGGCTATTGTGCTGCTTAATTTGAGGATGAAATATATATTTTAATACAATACTGTAGCATTAAGGATTTGGAGGCAGCTCTTGCTTTTAATCTTAATGGGTTATTGTACTGGAAAAAAGTTTCACTTTGGATAATTGTGTAGAACTATTGATCGGAAATTATGAAGCATGCCACTGGTATCTTGTCTTGAAGCTTTGTTAAGACAAATCCAATCATTAGTTAAATTACTGATACCTATTTTTTTAAGCTTAACCCAATTGATAACTGTCACCTTTAAGAATGAGAATAAAATACCTATTTCTTTTTCTGTCCTTGCAATAATATACGTTATTTATTTGGGGAGGGGAAAAAGTAAAAAACTGCTAGCAGATAGTTCCTTCATTTTGAACTTACCAAAAAAAAGAATCTATTTAGATGTTGGTTATTCCTGATTCTGCAGAGGCTAGAAAATACAACCAGGTTGACTTACTGCTGCTTTGAAAACTTGAATTATCCCTGCTCAATCAATAAGTGTATTTCTCCTTCTGGTTATAGTCCTGACTCTGCCAGCATCAGAACTGGTGTAGTTTATGTATCATTTATTATCAATGTAAAAACATGTAACACATTTAGAACGGTGTAGTGTGCTTTGATAGCTGGGGTCTTGGTGGTGTTGTCATTCTTACTCGTCTAATAAAAGTACTGAAAAGTAAAGTACTGAAAAGTAAAAGTACTCCACAACCTCTCTGGGCAGCCTGTTCCAGTGCTCTGTCACCCTCACTGTCAAAAAATTTTTCCACAGGAACTTAAGGAAAAATTTTTTGACAGTGAGGGTGACAGAGCACTGGAACAGGCTGCCCAGAGAGGTTGTGGAGTCTCCTTCTCTGGAGATCTTCAAGACCCGCTTGGATGCAGCCCTGTGCCACGTGCTCTAGGTGGCCCTGCGTGTGCAGGGGGGNGGGGTCTTGGTGGTGTTGTCATTCTTACTCGTCTAATAAAAGTACTGGAATAGTTTGAATGAGCTACCTCATAAATAAGATGTTCTCCTAAATTAATTTGGGGATGTTTGGAATCACAGGGACGCTATGGTTGGAAAAGACCTTCAAGATCATCAACTTCAACCATAAACCCATCAGCACCCTGTCTATTAAACCATGTCTCTAAGTGCCTCATTTACACGTTTATTGGACACTGCATGGGATGGTGACTCCACCACTTTCCTGAGCAGCCTGTTCCAATGAGTGCATTGCCATAATTTTAAACTAACATTGAATCAGTATTTGTAGTTGCAAATGAGAAACGTCACAATTCCTCATCAACCGAACAAAAATGGGACTATCTTTGCTGTATTTGGGGACATCTATAGCTTGGTGTTGCTTAATTCTGTGCCAGGTGTGGGCTTTGTCCAGATTCCATTTTTGCTGACTTTGCAGTTAGCTCACTTTTGTGGAAAGAATGGCAGCTTGTTCAGGCTGCTACTTTAAGCAGCTTCTGGGCTTCCTTTTGAAGGATAAAAGTGTTTGTGTGTGTGTGTGTGGTTGGTTTGGGTGATAGGGTTTCTACCCATCCCACTATTTCTTTACTGAGAATGATGCTGAAGTATTTCTGTGCTGTATTTACATGGTAGAAATAGAGAGGAGAGGCAGGAGGAAGCGAGTGCTTATGAGTCCTGATGGCACGACCTGTGCAGTGGTGCCACAGTAGTCTGTGCTACTAATAGCACAGACACACAGGAGCTGTTTGTGTCTCTTTGTTCAGCAGGATTTACTAGCTTGGGCTCTGTACTTCTAAAAGCAGCTGTGGCTTCTGGACCAAAACTGACTTGGAAATTGCTATGCTGGAAGTATAAAACTTTTTTTTCCACCTACTGAGATTGATGAATAATATTGACATCAGAAGCTCTGAGTTGCTAAACAAAGCTATGACTCGCTTACATAGAAGAGCTGTTTCCAAATCTTTCTTCATATGGTGATGGTATGTTTTGGAAAAGTTTTGTCGTGTGGCAGTCTGCAGTTTTTGCACTGTCAAGATTAGTTTTGGTGTGAAACTGAGAATATGGAGGGCAGTAGGGAGGAAGAGGGTAACAAAGAAATCTAATCTGACATTTACCAGACTCCTTAAAGGTAATATCTTGTTAGAGCTTTTTGAACTAGATTGGTCTGTACAGTCTTCCTATGCAGTAGATACACAATAGAATGTTCAGATCTAAGCAAGAAATGCTCAATTGCTGTAGCTCTAGTAGCTTTTCCAAGTCTAGTACAGTTTTTGCCAGCAGATTCGTCCTATATTACGGCTTTTCTTTGCTCCACTGTCTTTACTGCGTACTGGAGAACAAGGCTTAATGAGCCAAGCCTTTAGTTTGGTGACCTCACTGAATCTGTGTTGTTCCTACTAGGTAGAGCTGTGTTAACAGGTTGAGTTTCTCCTGGTCTGGCTTAGTGTGTTGCAGGCAACCTTTGACTCTACATAGCTGTTCCCCACAGACGTACCAAAAATGTGCATCATTGAAATATTTTTGTCATGACTAACTGTTGTTTGGTGTTTGAAATATGTAGCATCAGAATAGACAGCTGCCATCTCAGATCATTTCAGGCTTCCTGCAAAATTGGACAGTTGCTGCTAAATTCTTTTTCTTTATTAATGTCTATATGTGCTACAAAGATAGGTGATATTTGGGAAAAAAAAAGAATTGGTAAATGCAGTTCTAGCAAAAAAAAAAATCTCAACTCACTGTTGAGTGTGGATTCAGGGGGACTAATGGTATGATAAAAAAATGTATGTAAAGACTTTGTTATAATATACCGTATGCACTTGGCCCAATTTTTCCTTTCCACAATGTATTAAGTTATGGTAATTTAGTGTTTCTGCTTTTCTACCTTTCTGGATTTTTATCTGTGTCAGGGTGAGTAGCTGAAGGGAGTTGTGATTCTGTGTTTCACGCTGTACTTGTCTGACTGTGAACTACCCAGTAGCTGTTTGGGAAATGTCTGTTCATGTCCCTTGCAGGATTGGAGCCTGTTGGCAGGAAACAGGTGCTGTTCCTCCCAAAACCAGTTGTAGAAGGATTCTCATGAGCTTTATGAATTTCACAGGGATAAATAAAGCTTAATCTTGATTTCTGCTTATTATTGTCAGCTGACTTAGACAAAACTTTGTTTTATCTTGTTATTTAACAGCTTCTACAATGTCTACTGAGAAGTAGTAGGAGCAGGCAGAAGTTTTTCTCCTCTTAACTTTTCTGCAAAAGTAGACTTTAAAATACTGCATACTCTTAAGTCTTTCTGACTTAAATGCTCTCTTGGTGGTCGTGTTTTATTTATTTCTTTTTTCTTTCATTGGTGAACCAGTGGGATATGGACTAATTATACTATTCAGAGACAGTTGACAATGATTATGGGTTGTTGGGCATGTTCCACGGTTTCTAGGGGCTCCAGCATAACTTGAATGTTTACTCTTGGCTCCAGCAAAGCCAGGCTCTTCTTCCTTAAGCAGAGTATTTTGTTTTAATAGAGCTTTAGTTATCAAAAGGGATACTGCAGCAAGACTTTAGGTGAGTGAACAGGGCTTTTGAGCAGAGACTTATTTGTGCTGCTTTGGCAAAAGCAACAATATTAATATTGAATGACTGAATCGGAGTATGGCCAAGGAGATGGTGAGAAAGTCAAAGAATTTATTTTTTAGCTGTAGGATGCTGCTTTATGCATCATTTATAAAAACTGAGGAGTGAGTAATTCTGTTACAAGGGAGCTCAAGATGAAACTGGGGTGGTAGCATTATCTGAATCAGCCCTACAAATCTGATTAATAAACAGAAAAATTACAGAGCAGAGAGAGCATTTAAATTCTGCGTTGTTTGTCCTGTTGGATCTAAAATTCTCAAAGTATAGGTTGCTCTGTTTTTTTTTAAAGTATATGTCGTCTTGTGCTTTTATCCCCCTTGTCCCATAAGTAATAGATGAGCACAAGTCAGCACATGCTGTGAACGACTGTGTCTTTGCTTGTTCAGGAATCAGACCAGACAGAACATAAGGCTGAAGTTCATGCTAAAGTATTCTCTTCACTGCGGTGCCTAGTCTGGTGTTCAATTTTTACACTAACATTTTTGTGCAATTAATCTATTGATATCTTGGGTTCTCTCAAATCCAGGTAGGGGTTTTAAAGCTGTGATGTCTGGAGAGTGACTTAAAGCAAGGATCCTAATGATTTTTGCCATTAGAAATCACTGGAAGTTGCATGACACAAAAAAACAATTTTTGATGTTCGTATCATAAAAGTAAATTTTAATTAACTTTCAAATAAAAAAAAGGTGATGGTCTAGTCAGCAAGGATTTTACATTTCATCTTTACACTCAGAGAACAAACTTTCCATTGCACAAAGTTCAGTTCTGTTAGTGAATTCTTATTTTAAGGCTATGGCAAGGTAACTGTTTCATAGTTCAAATGCATATAATCATGCAATTTCTGTCTCTAACCATAATTAATATTTTCCTGTATTTTAGTTTCTGACTTTGATTTCATCCCATGATATCCCACGTGCTGACAAGCACAGTGCACTGCTGTTTGCTTGGGGGTGGGTGATGGCAGAAAAATTGGATATTATGGCTGGCTCGAGGCCTAATCAATGCAGTGCTGTAGCTGCCTGTCAAGTCAGCTGCTCGAACAGAAGTGCAGCCCACAAGAGCGGCCAGGTTAGCAGCAAAGCAGCAGGACAATGAGCCTTTTGCTGCCTGCTGAATGCTGCTTGAAGCCGCTGCTGCTGTTCAAAGCATTGGGTGGTACTCTGCAGACACAGACAAAACTGTGCCCTTTATTAGTTTCTCTTGGGATATTAAAGCTTTATAAAAGCTGCTTTTCTGAACAGCTTGTCTGTAGTTAAGACTTCTAAGAAATTGTACTTATGAGAACTCTTTATATAAAGAAACTTGAATAAAATCTAATTTCCATCTTCAAGTTTACAGTTTGCATGTCTAAGTAGTAAATGTTTTAAGGAATGTTTGCATAGCTACTGCTGTTAAATGCTGCTTATTAAAATGAGAACTTGCTGAGATGTGTGGAACTAAGTTCTCTTTTGGCAGGCATGTGTTGTCATAGAGCCACCCTTGCCATATAGCGATGCTCTGCTCTCTGCTTCCAGTAACAGAGAATCAATAAGGAGTGCTTGGCAGATTAATTAAACACCACTGCTGTAGTTGTGGCTTAAGGCCTGTTTCACACTTACACTACTGTTGTGTTTAGGAATTTAAATGAAATTAGTGGCTCCAAGAAACACCTGGAAGGTTACTTTCTGAATGTTAAATGTTCCAGAATTGATTCCTTTGTTAAAAAAAAAAGAGAGAGAGGAAAAAAAGAAAAAAGAAAAAAGCTTGCATGAAGCACCGCTTTAAACACTGTGCCAGGACAGATACCATCTTCTCTTGTACCTGTGAACACACTTTCAGAACTGTTACCTACCCGACCTGTGTAGCTGCTATAGATGTAGAGTCTCCCAGGGTCCAATTTGCAGGTTTTGCCTAGAGACTGCTAGTATGGCCAGGCAAAGCCATGACTATTTGAGAAGATTTCTTGTCCAAATCCTTCTACCATTCCCTGCCCTACTCCCCACCCCGTCACCCCACCCCAGAAAGCCGAATGGCTCGACTTTGCATCAGGTGAGGATGAAGCAAGGAATGGGGAGGGAAAAAGGTGAAGAACTGAGCTGTGGGCTGATCTTTGTACTGGTTTCAGTGCTACTGGTAACAAGGTAATTGAAAAGAGTTTCTTTGATCTGTCTTGCAATTTTGTGTGATAGAAATAAGAGGGAAGAATGTAATGGCCTGACATGAGTGGAGAAGGGGACCTCCCTTTCAGGTGTCAGTCTGTGTTTAGGCCAGATGGACACTGATCATCCGGATTCATCTGAGTGTGTTTTTGCAGGTGCTGAGTGTTGTAACATTGTCCTTCTGTCTGTCTTAATCTGTGCAAAACTGCTGCCTTCTTTCTGCTATTCCTCCCAGTGTGTTCAGATCCGAAGGGGAGAGTTGTGCAGACTTGCCAGCTCCTGCCACCCGATGTTCTGTAATCAGCCCCAGACAGGGCTTTTTGCTCCCCAGGTCAGAGCTATCGTGTGCAGGCCACCTTGTAAAGTTAGACATCAGAAAGGGTGGCCAGTGCAGATCTTGCTGCCTCTGCAGAAGAGAATCAAGGGAATTATGCTGAGGAAATCCCTGGCAAAGGTTTGGGGAAAGTCTTCTGCTTTTGCTGAAAAATCATGCATAGATGCGGAGACTAATATACTTCTGTAGGCCTTCACATTCTTGCAGTGTCTGCCACCTAATTTTGCATATGGAAATACGGCTGGCTTCTGTCAAGTAACATGAAAGATTGTCTCACTTTGTTAAAATAGTGCTTGTGTTTTTAGCTACTTGGGTTTGAGAGGCTTGTGACATTTTTGACTGAGGTCTTCGCTTCTAACTTCATGTGAATTTAGTAAATTTTGTGCCATAGGTTCATTTTTTTATTTCTTCCATTATTAGACAATAAATTATGAAATGGATGCATTAAAATTACCTCTTCTGCAATACATTTGCTGAATAAATGTTGGATAGTAAGAGGCTTAGTTAAACCAAAAACTACTAGTCTGACCTTTAGATGAGTATCTAAATCACTAATTAACATCTACCTTTTGATCATAGCATTGGTTTCCCACTCTCATTGTCAACCTCTATCCAGTGGCTTACGAAAAGGACTGCTAAATGCTGTTTACATAAAATTGAGATATAAGAAAGCACAAAATATGTGTCTGTCTAATCTTTCTGTTGCTCGGAGTCATCTTTGAAATGGTCTACCAGGTTTATCAGAATTGACAGCCAGATGTTTGCAGGAGTTTGAGAGGGATGATCAGGACTATTTCAGAAAAGGCTACAGGAAGAAAAAAGATGTTCTTTTCAGAAAGAAACTTCTAAAGCATGGACTCCCTTTTTAAAAGGCACCTCATACTTCGCCTATTGTTGTGATGGATTTTTTCAGGCTACTTGCAGAGAAAATCCTAAGACCTTGAAGAAAACCTGATGTTAATTATGTTCAGTATTTGCTTTGTGTCTTGTTTGGCTTTGAAAAAAATCTACTTTTCCTCTCATCCTGGTCAGGAATCAAAACTGTACACACATAATTCATATTGAGCATCTTGCAATTTTGCTGATTCAAGTTTTGCTGATTCACAGCTACGACTCTCCCTTCTCTTCTACCACTGCTCACATTAAAAGTATTCAAAATGATATCAAATATATCAAAATCATATATTCAGCTTAGAGATTGCATCATGTTAAGTAAAGTGCGTGTTTCTTTTTTAATTCATGTATTCAAATAGTAATTATAAATACTAAAACTTGAGAGTATTTTAAAAGTTGGCACCTGGAACATAGTAAACTGGTAAAGGGGCTCTGGGGAAACAGTTTAAACTCTCAAATAGAGGAAACTGTGTGGAATTGGGTGAAAGCTTCTAAAAATTACAAGTGGAATTTAGGTGCTTTGCTCCTTCGAGGATATGTATTATAAATCTTTTGCAGGGGCAATATTTGACAGTGAAACTGGATGATAGGATTTGCTTGCACTGTAGTGACAAGTGGTCTCCCAGCTTTAATCAATTCAGATAGAGCTGCTTCACCCTATGCTGATCTAAACAGTTTGTGTGCAGCATACGTTTTTTACGATTTGATGCATTAACTGTTTAATTTTTTTAATTTAAGTAAGCTTTCTGAATAATATATTTTTTTAATATCTAAATAAGGTGTGCAAACAGATTTGGCTAGGACTATTTGATGACAGATCATCAGCAATTCCAGACTTCAGGGATCCACAGAAAGTAAAGGAATTTCTACAGGAAAAATATGAAAAGAAAAGATGGTAAGATAGCTCTAAAGTCTTTCTGATTTAAAAAAAAATGTTTTTATACAGATTATTTCTCTGATCAGGAGTAAAAATTAACTAATGTTGTTCTTACAATCTTAAATATACTCCCTTTTGTGTGCCCTTTTGCCTTGATCATGTAGCTGTATAAAGTAAAGAGGCTTCTGAATAAAGTCCATAAATCACACAGGAAGTGGAAAAGGTAAACTATTTGAAGGGTTTCTCAATGTGTAGCTTATCTTGATGGATCAGAAGTCATTTAAGATAGCATTGGCAAATTGTGCAGACTGATTAAGAAGTAAAGATTCATGTGGTCTTAAAGGGCTGTAGAATCTCGAAGGTTTGGAATTCTAGCCCATTTTAAAGAATATACCTCACATATTTAAATGCTAACGATTTCAGACTACTGATAGAATTTATTGCTGGACCAGTAGTTAAAATGGCAAAGCTGAGATCTCCAAGCAGTTTTTACATGTAGATGTTGGGCAAAAATTTTCACGTTAAACTTACAAAAACAATTCCTCTTGTTCAATGTAGGTATGTTCCTCCAGAGCAAGCAAAGGTGGTGGCATCAGTCCATGCCTCCATATCGGGGTCTTCTGCTAGTAGTACAAGCAGCACACCTGAGGTGAAGCCACTTAAATCTCTTTTGGGAGAAGCTGCACCAGCACTGCACTTAAACAAGGGCACACCTAGTCAAGTGAGTAAACAATGTCAGAGCTGAAGAGTACAGAACTGTTCAGCTGTGTATTTCTCTTGTTAGTAGAATGAGAAATTTGGCAATAGCAACTGCTCCCTAAAAATATGGATATCACTGCAAGTAACTTTACATATTGAAGATCAGGCCCTAAGTTAAGTTTATTTGAGAAATAGCTATTTCTGAAATTGTTATTGACCAAATGGACTTTTAAAATGTTTTTTCCCCTCCAAATAGCATCTTTCAGTGTGGTTGACAAATTTAATCATTGTTACTTGCTTAAATGTCAATACTCTGAATTCAATGTGCTATACTTTTTTTTTCCTTTAAAGCAATAAAATGGCTGATATTGTTAACTGTGAAATTAGTAGAACATGGGTAGAAAGTATGCATGTTCACTATTGCTTTACATGTATCTGCAGCTGTCTTACCAAGGGCCTTTCCTGCTATGTCTGCGTGTTGTTATGGAAAGCCAAACTATATATAGCTTAAGTCTGTAAGGAAGACGTTTTGAAAAGCTGTTTTGCCATAAGAGAACAGACAGCCCTTGATTAGAGTTCTTACGGTCTGAAAACCCAGAATCTTGCAACTTCTAGCTTTCCTATGAGTCTTTTTTATCCTTTACTGAATGCAAAATTCAGCATGCAATGAATAACTTTTTTAATTTGCAAACCTAAATCTTACTGTTTTTATTTAACACAACAACTACTATAGAAATGCATAATTTTGAAGCTGTTTGTTTATTTGCTGCTACTTCATTCTTCTGGGGCCCTTTAATGAATGGAAGCCTTCTCCAGAATTCTCCTAACCAATCCAGTATCATAGAATACCTGCCTTCTTCAGCAGCACGAGGGTCTGTGTTGGGTAGAGCATCTTTAATAGGTTACTTGTTCCTGAAGTGAGTGTCTACGAAAATGCAATTTTACATCATTATCCTTGTGGTTTGCAAGGGATTACCTGTCAGGATAGTATTAATGTAGAGCTGTTCCAAAAGTAAATTACTCTGTACTTTTAGTATCTTGCAAAAAAGTCACTATAGTACAATATCAGCTGCTTTGTTTGTTTAGCTAATTAAAATGTTATTGGTAGTCTCCTGTTGTAGTTCGATCTCAAGGACAGCAGCCACAAGAAAAGAAACAATTTGATCTTCTCAGTGACCTTGGCTCAGATATCTTTGCTGCTCCTGCTCCTCATTCAACTGCTACAGCAAATTTTGCTAACTTTGCACACTTCAACAGTCATACAGGTAAGTATTCTGAGCAGACTATCCCTTTTAAACGTAGCAAAAAAAAAGTATAATTTACAACTTTGAACTACAGTAATGTGAGGTCAATTTCTGTGCCTTGAATGTTGCATTCTTTAACTTTTCTTTTTTAAAAAAAATCTAAAAGAAAGCTTGAAAGCAAATGATGGTAAACCAGATACTGTGGGTATGTTTTCATCAGGCAGTAGCTGCTATAGCTGTTTTCCAGGATAAGTATGATTCAAATGTTTTCTGCCTACTACCAGGGCTTAAATTCTTTGGGGGAGTGAGTGAGAATGAGTAACATAATGTGGAGAGAGGCTGCTATTAGACCTTCAATTTTCTTTCTGAAAATTAATAGGAAGAACATTCACAGAAAGAAAGCAAATGTGGAGACTTTAAAGGAATTCAAATACATCGACAAAAAACAAACTGTCAACTTTTTAGATTTCTTCAGTTTAAAGAAGTTACTCCTTTGTTTTTTCTTCTCTTCCTTTTTTTTTTTTTTCATCTATACCAAACTGAATAAAGCCCATGTGGCCATGTGGGCAGTATGCTATAGTTTCAGGAAGAATAAACATCCATTGAACATATGTCTTTCCTGAAATGGGGGTACGCCTTGAATTCTTAAAGAATGTTTTCAGTAGAATATATTGAGCCCTCAGGGTTTATTTTCAGCTCACAGATCTTGGACCTTAGAAGTCTATTCTAAGGAAAAAAGCTGATCCTGCGATGACTGAAGTATATTGTTGTTAACTTGCATTGTAGTTGTGGGAAAGTATCTTAGCCTGACTTGCCTGAAAGAGCCTTTCATACTGTTTTTTTTTTTTTTTTTTTTTTTCCTAAGGGAAAGTGACTTCTGACAGAAACTGTCTGCTAAGTCACTAAGAATTAGAAAAAAATCTTTAAAATTGTATTAAAAGTGGTGGTTGGTGGGACACAAGTCACATACCCGAGGAACTGAGGAAAGTATCAAGATGAGCTTAAAGTTAACATTTTAAAACATGCTGTGAAATGTTTGACTGAATTTGGTAAGGCTGAAGAGGATATGCTGTTGCAGTGATTTTTGGTAAAATGCTTCAAGTAATCTTCCATGTTAATCATGGATGTCAATTTAATTGAGAAGAAATATGTGCTAAGTGGCCAGTGTTGCAACGTAACGAAGAATGGCAGATACTTAAACTCTTTCCCATAACTGCAATTCTGTTCAAACTTGTGCTTAATGATTCTGTAAGAGTTTCAGGAGATGGAAGTTCTGCTCAAGCAATATTTCAATATTAGTCCAAATGTAGACAGAATTTTGCTGCATCTCTTCTGGGTAATAGTTATAAGGGTAGGATGCAATGTGATCGCTCGAGATTTTTTATTACAATAGTTGCAGATTGTGGTCCTTCCTCTGACTTCTCTCAGTAAGTTTTGGAAGATAAAACATTTTCAGGCCTTGTGAATTAACTGCTATAAGAAAAAAAAAAATACAATTCCAAACATGTAATTATTGAATGCATATCTTTTTTTTTTTTTTTTTTTTTTTTTTTTTTTTTCCCCCCCCCCAATTTTTTTTTTTTCTTTTTTTTAT
>VWPW01030879.1:734000-764079 GCA_013389825.1 Crypturellus undulatus
TTTTTTTTTTTTTTTTTTTTTTTTTTTCCCCCCCCCCCCAAGTATTTTCTGGCTCAGTAGTACAAAATATTAGTAAGATTTATATAATGTGTGATAACCACAAGGCAGCATTAACTGAAACAGGCCATGAGAGGCTGCAGGCTCTTCCCTTTAGATACACAAGGTGAATCTATCAACTTGTGCAAAAAATAAGTTTTAAATGTTTGTTTAAGGAGCCATAAACATATAACTTGTTAGCCAGTTGCACTGTAGCAGGGGATGGCAGATCTTGGATCTGATCCTGCACAGCTTTCTTGGAGCCTAGGGTCTAATGGCTGGTGTTCTTGTTAGGGCCTTGATGCTTTTGCAACTCCTGCAGAATGGAGTGGACTGTTCGTCAGCTTTGTTGTACACTATGATTATGTAAAGAACTTGCTGAAGAGCAGCAGCACAGTTGATGTCAGCTAGAGGAGTTTGTCTGCAGTTAAGACACAACTGAGTGTAGAAGCTGCAAGGAAAACATTTAAGAATCTCTGATGTGATGTTCACATGTAAAGCTTGAAAATAGCCCGGCAGTGTAAACTTCTCATATATTCCTCTTTATTTGTTTCCTGATACACCCTGCTGCCTCAGAACATTGCTGTATGTTGAAGTGGAATCATACTGACTGCTCACTTACTTTCTGTATCTGTCTTACAAAGTTGCATAACTTGTGCAAAGTGATGAGATTTTGAAGGAAGTAGATGGAATGCACAGTTATCTGCTATTGTTTGCATACTGCCACTAGTGACAAAAGAAGCTAAGAATTATTTGGCCTGCAGAAGTGTGTGAACTTGCAGTACCTGAGCAATAGGTTTTAGGAAGGCACTAGGTAACTGTCGTGGATCATGAGCAAGAATAGACTTGGAAGAAATATAGTAGTACAACACAATTATTATCTTCTGGAGGATTACTTTCAATTTGACAAGTAAATAACTGCAGTCTCTATTATAGAGGTTTTTGTTTCGAAATATTCCACTTTGTAGTGGAAACCTTGCAGAAGGAGTTGAGCACTGCCTGGGAGGGCTAGCTTGTATTGCTGTGACTACTGTGTTACCATTCCTCCAACTTAGCTTTAGCCAGCTGCAGTTTTAGACCTACCTATTATCTGCCAAGGTTTCTTATGTTCAGGTTGTTCCTGACTTTCTGGGTGGAGAATTAATTTTGTGATTGACGGTCCATCCTCAGAACGTGATGTCCGTATCATACAGGCACAGGAAAGTCACGTCCTTACCTAGCCCTTTCTGCTGCCTGCTTTCTCATGGTGTGTAAAATAATGCAAGGTGAATATCAGAATACAATGCAGAAGAGTTGTATTGCACAGTAACACAGTACTCTTTTGTTAACGTGGGCTCTCTTGTAAGTCACACTTTTGTATCATCTGATTCAAAATTATTAAATGTAGGCTGTAATAGAGTACATTTCATTTTTTCAGTTGGACTTGCAAGGTACTTGAGTCAAGATTCTTCACATAACTGTCTGTTTGTGAGTAGTTCAAAGACATTTTTTTCCCCAAATCTAGAAGTAATACACATTTTGTGAACTTAATCAGTAAATTGAACAAATATTTGAGTAGCTCATACCCAGTTGATGCCTTGCTGTAAGAGCATAATTTCCATTTTTAATCAAATTGCAGTTGAATTCTGACAGTGGAATTCGGAGCTGCAGACTTTAGGATGGTGTCTATAGTGAGAGAAACTATTTTCCTTTATTTTTGACAACTTTTTTCTCCTTACCCACTTTAAAGGGGAAAACTGTAGGGCTGCACTTACTCCTGAGACTTGCTATCTCTTCTCTCCCTGCCCATCCCGCCACCACCTTCATTGCCGACTCCCATGAGCTCTGTTAAAAACTGTGAAATAGTCGTACCTTGGCCTTTCTCCTGATCCCCTGCACAAAGGGGAAATACTTGTACTAGCCTCATGCAGTAATTTGTATAAAAATGCCCTCTTAGTTTATAGTTTATAAACTTGTAGTACAGGTTTTTGTGTGTGTGTGTGAAATAACTAATGCTAGCTTACATGACCTACAGCAATACTGAAACCGTCAGCATCGTTTATTGTTTCTGTGGATGTTTATGTGGATGTGGAAGGGCTGCGCTAATAATTCAATGTATTGGGTTTTTAGTTTTTTTTTTTTTAATTATTTTAAGAGCGACTTAGGTTATCTATTTAAAGGGATTTGATTTATATTTGATTTAAAACATTTTCTGTTTGCTTGTAATTGTGGCTAAGACTTTCAGGGCAGCTTACAGGCAATTCCTGATTGATTTTTCCGTTCTTGAATGATCAGCTGTTTGAAATTAGATGAATTTTAACTTTTATTTCCTCCTATAGTATGGCATGAAAGGAAGGACCAAACTGAAATTCTGTTTGAAATTTCCTTGGATTTTATTTTGTGGATTCACTCTATGAATGTTATCTTCTTGACATTGGTATTAATTTTCCATATTCTTGTACTTTTAGTTTTTTGTAAAACTTAATTTTCCAGTAAAATGCACTTATAAGCCTGGTGGAAACTGTTCAAGTGATACTAAAAAATCCCTCCAACAGAGAAACTCCTTTTATAGAAAGAATTCAAATTGCTATATAATTGTTCTAATTTTTATTCCCAAGCAAATGCTTGGTTAGTGCACAAATCCTATTTTGGGGAGGCACTGTGTAGAGTGATAGCTTTTTGGGCTTCTACAACTGTCCTTGCTATTCTGTGCTCTTTGGTTTTCCCCAACCCATGTCCACCCTGAACACTATTGGTTTAAACTAAACTGGACTTCATTAGGTCATGCAGCTGTGAGGAGGAGAATGTGTGAGAAGTAGCTGCAACTGATCTAGGTCTGCAAAAGTGATTCATGAAAGTTTGTTACAAGAACAACTTTTACTTGTAGAGTATCACGTATAATTTTTATGTTAAAAAGAAATTACAAGGTAGAACACAGTCTTTGGAGGCTGTCATGACCATTACTTCACTTAATACATCCGTTTTTGTGTTTTTGCTTTTTTTTGTTTGTTTTGGGTTTTTTTTCCCATATCCATTAACATGTTTTGTTCCTTTGCAATTTACAGCGCAGAACTCTGCAAATGCAGGTTTTGCAAACTTTGATGCATTTGGACAGTCTAGTGACTCGAGTAATTTTGGAGGTTTCCCCACAGCAAGTCAGTCTTCTTTTCAGCCCCAAAATACAGGTAGAACTCCTAGCACTTTTGATTAATATATAATTGAAATAAACCATACCTTTAGGTTGGAAGGCACTTGAGTTTATTTCTTGCATCTGCCTGCTTTAATGCAATGAAGCCATCTGAAGCTCTGGGGAAACTCAAAATGAATTCCTTCTGTTTGGTGTTGATTTTTTTTCTTTTCTTCCTGTGTTTTACTTTTTTTTAATGCTACTATGAAGTCTGATTTTTGAGCACTGTATGTTTGTTAGCTCTACACCTGAAAGAATTAAAAAATGGAATGCAACCATATTACTTATTATAAACATTAAATTGACTTTTTGCCTTAGAAGGGTTTCAGTAAACACAAAAGGACATCAGACTATTAAAAACTTATGTCTCTGCGCATATATGTACTATATATGCACACACTTTACAACTGTCAAGAGGGTTTCATGTGTAGAGCCTATTACTAAGATTTATTTTGTTTTCCTTTAATTTGTTCATGCTTTTAAACTCTTGCTTGAGCTTACACTTGCTGTTTGTCTAGATCTTTGGCTGACTGACTCTTTTCCTTTTTTTGTTTTCTTTTTTGTTTTTTTTTCTTTTGAGTGTGGTGTCGTTTTAAACTTTTTTTCAAATTTTCTTTCTCCCTTCTTATGTTAACTTTAACCCACACACAATTTCTGGCTGTCCAGCGTTCAGAACGCTTTCATCTAGCTGCAGTTTTGGTGAATTTACTTCAGCTTTTCCTCTCCAGGCTGTGCACAGTAAGTTCCACGCAGTGGAAAACTCAGCTTGCTTCATTGTTTGCCATTGTTGTATAGCATTTTCAGTTCTACTGTTGCATATGTCTTAACTTCATTGATTAAGCTATTAAAGTTGTGTGTCTTTTTTTTTTTTTTTTTTTTTTTATTGTTGTTGTATGAGTGGAATCCTTAACCGATTCTTATCTATGTTGTTATTTAATGTACCTGATGGCACAATTTAATTAAATTTAAATATGACTTTCTTAGATTAATATTCTGGACTCTGAACACTTGGATGCTCATAGCTTTGTATTTAAATACAGTTCTATTTCATGAACCTAAGCCAGATTTTTCTAATTGGCTTATCTTTGAGGTCAATAGAGACTTGATATCAAAAGAGCTGTGTTTTCTTTTTATCTCACCCCTTATTGTTTGGGTGCAATTTGAAAATCTGAGAATGAAAAAGTGAACTAGTCTCTCTGAATCTTGGCATGCTACTTTTGGACCTCTAGGCAGTGTTTTTTGCCTGGGGTAATGAACAGACATCTGAAATAAACATATTGTACCATTTAGTAAATTCAAATAGCAGCTGTTAATTAGACACACTTGAGAGGAAAACGAAGGTCCTGTATCCTGAATTTATAAAACTGAGAACAGTATTGATTTTTTTCCCCCCCTAGCAAAGTGCTATTGCTGAAACTGCTTTAACAGTTTGTGGATAGTGAATAGTTTTGCAATATCTGACTGTGATTAATCTGCTAAAGTGTTTTTTATCTCTGATCTACAGTCTAAAAGTTAATCTGGTAATCCAACATGAATTTGAAGGCTATGGGAAAGGGTGTTAAACCTGTGGGATGGTGCAGGGGGAAGATGTTACCTCACGTAACCGCAAAGAGGTGACATTATTGTGCCACTATTTGTGGTTGGAGAGATTTATCTTGTCTTTGAGTACTGATCATGTTTGACTTGTTTTCTTACAGGTGGAAGTGCTGGATCAGTGAATGCTAACTTTGCTCACTTTGATAACTTCCCCAAATCCTCCAGTGCTGATTTTGGAGCCTTTAGTGCTTCTCAGAGCAACACAACGGCAACTGCAGTCAGTAAAGCTGCAGTGAATAAACAGAATCTCCAGTCAGCAGACAAATATGCAGCTCTTGCTAATTTAGATAATATCTTCAGCGCAGGGCAAGGTATTAAACTTTATTCTTTCATATGTTTGTACTACAGTGCTTTTTTTCTCTATCACAAGGATGTCTGTCTATCAAAATAGTAAGTTTTTTGTATCCAAAATTTCTGTTCTTTAAACTATCAATGGAATCTCACTTACTTAAATGCTGTGTTGCTATGCACCCTTAATACGCATAAGTTTAGATGACATAAATTTAAAATTAACATGGTCGCTCCAAAAAGATACCACCCTAGAATGGATTTTTAGGAACCTACTTGCTGTCAAAATGAAGAATTCTAGATTGAAATATTTAAATAATGATTAGTGCAGAGTGCATTTTGTGTGTTATGCTTGAGCTAAAACCTATGGTGAAGTTTGTTTAAGAATTGCAGTAGTAGCTTCCTTCTACTAGCACTTCACTAACATATAGATTGGTTTTATTCTTATTGAAGCACTAAACAAGTTTCATCAGCTACCAAAAATTTTAATACTGTAAGTGATTCTGTTGATCTTTACCTTAAGCTTGCCTGGCCCTCACAGTTTCTGCTCAGGTGAACCAGTATTAATTGACAGTGGACAGTGAAGTTGAAAGTACTTGCATTTTATTAGCACAGATGCAAAATTGAGCTTCAGTCTGTGTTCCATGCAAGCCTACAAGTAGACTACATTCAATCAAGTAACTCCTTGACTTCTTTTAGTAGGAAAATTGCCTGTATGTAAAGAACCGAGTAGATTACTCAAGGTTAGTCCTTTGGTAAAAGATGCTGTGGTGTTGTAGCTTTCTTCCTACCCATTATTTACAAAAATCTTTTGAGTTCATTACTACTGTTGACGTATAGAAAGATAAGACTTTATTTGGTCTATTTTCTTATCTTCCCTTCCCTTTATCATGGCTCTCTGACCTTCGTGACATCTTACAGAATGCTCCGTTTGCTTGGTACCATAAGGCTAGTCCTGTGAGGATATTATCCCTGTAGAGAGTGACTGAGAAGCAGCATCTTTTAATGTTCAAATTCAAGACGTGGAAGAACTTGTGTATGGGTTTACATATTGCTATGCTGAGTAGACACTGCTATTTATTCTGTAACTCTCTTACTCCTTCTCGAGTGGTGTGAAAATTCAAGTGTTGATCTCTTAATGTAGATGTTTGTTCCAAAACATCATTTGTGTTTTTGAAAAGGAATTCTTCTAGCTGAAAAAAAGACAGTAGTATTAAGTCATGATGTTCTGAAAAGAGCAAAGGCCTTTGAGGCCGTAGAATGTCTATAGAAACATGACACTTTGTTGCCAATAGCAGTGGCTTGGTAGCTTTTTTAATAGACCAATAAGGCATATTTCATTTATACGATGAAAACTGAAGTATGTTTGTGTCTGAACTTCCATGTAATGGTCACCATTAGCAGAGCAGAAAGTAGAAACCATCTTTGTTATTTTAAATCTGATATCTCTCTTGTAGGTGGTAGTGAGCAAGGAAGTGGCTTCAGCACTGCAGTGACAGCATCAGCAGGTCCTGCTTTGTCAGCCCCAAGTCAGTCAAGTGCATCTTCAGACAAGTATGCGGCTCTAGCAGAGTTAGACAGCGTGTTCAGCTCCACAGCAACCTCTAGTAATGCATATACTTCCACCAGTAACGTTAGCAGGTACACTTCATTAGAATTAATGGATCTATAAACCCACTTCATCAGAATATGGAAAATAGCTAAAGGAAAGAAATTGCTTAAAACTGGTTGTATTTTTTCTCTTCACCAAAAAAGTGAATATTGCTTTTTATTTGTTTATTTATAACAGTACTGTATAAGAGAAAATGAATAATGTAAGCAGAATGTTCTCTGCACCTTTGAAGTTATTAGATACTAAACCTTTTAGATGGTAACACTTTTCTAGACAGAATATTTGTATGCATACTTAAAATCATAGCATTATCCATGACAAAAGGTTGTTGGGATATTTGTAATGAATAGAGTGCCAATCACTTGTATTTAGATCATTAAAATAATGAAAAATATTTACCTGTTAGAGCTGCGCAAGTACCTCTAAAGTCTTTGCTTTGCAACTTTATGCTGATGGCTTCTATTCAATATTTTCTCTCTTGCTGTTGGTAGAAAGGACTTTCTGTTGCTCCGCATGTTAGTCTCTGACCCTGTCATCAGAGCCTCAATTCGTGCCATCAGTTAATTGTACAGAAGTGCATAAAAATCCTTTTCTATACTTTTACATGACAACTATAATTGTACATTCTATTTAATTGTTAAACGAGTGATACTGACCCTGAATGTGTGGATTATTTTCAGCAATGCTTTTGGAACGGTACCTGTGGCTGCTACTGCACAGACACAGCCTGCATCTTCGAGCGTGCCTGCTCCTTTTGGAGGTATATAAGTGTTACTAACACTTTTGTTGCACTGTTAGCAAACACTAATGATACTGAAGTTCCTAAAGGGTGCCCAAAAAATAGTTGTCTGTGTAGGTCATACTTTGGAAGTTGATCACTTTATTATCAATTCTTTTTTTCTTTTCTTTGTATTTTTTTTGTCATGCCATTATAGATATTTTTGTGTCTTTGCAAAAGCCATATAAATGTAATGCAAGTCAGACTGACTATTTTAAAAAGACTTTGTTTTATTAATGTTTTTTAATCTTTCAGCAACACCTTCCACAAATCCATTTGTAGCGGCCCCTGTTGCCCCAGTGGCACCTTCAACGAATCCATTCCAGACAAATAGCCGAGGAGCAACAGGTTAGAAAACCCTCTAATCTTGTAAGAGATTTACTTGCACTGATTTTTTTTTTTCCCCTCATAGGTCTGTAACTTTCTTAAAGGCTTTTCTTGTATTACCTGTCTTTAGTCTTTTTTTTTTTTTTTTTTTTTTTATTTTGTTAGTTCCGTTAGTTAAAACTAGGATGCAAAAGTCAAGGTTCATATTTGAAAAATATCAAAATTACCTCTTTCGAGATATTTTCTTTCGAGATATAAAATATTTAATAATAGCTATTTGTATGGTCAGTAGGATACCTTCCAAGACTGAATTCTGCTTTGAAGTTGGTTTTGTGGTAGGTTGCCCTGAAGTTAGGCATCTTGAAAGCCCTGCTGCCAAGCTGTTACACTTGATTTTGTTCATTCCCCCACTCCCACTTCTGATATTTTACTAAAATAGCTTGGGGTGGGTTTTTAAAAGAAAAAAAATAAGAAAAATACTGTGAACTATACTTCTGTGGAAGTCTTTAAAAACCTCTAAGACTTTGCAAGAGACTGGGAGTTCCTATTCTGCTTGAGTTAAATTCAACTCTTGCAGAAACCATAGAAGAGTCCGTATGCTGATACCAAACTGTATTTGGAATAAAACTTGATTCTGGAGGAGTACCCTAAAAATACTTCTTTCAAAATAACATGAAGGTGGTACATGTTTACAAGATGAGGTTAATTAAAATAAATTTTAGTTGAAACAGGTGAATTGGAGGTTTTTGTCCCCTCTCCTGTAACAGCAAAATAATGATGTTGGAATATATAATCTGAATACTCATAGCTTGCATCTAATTTTCTCAGGATTCTGTAAATTATAACTTTATAGACAATAGCTTATCTCTACAAAAACAAACCTATGCTGCTTTTTACAGCACTAATCATGAATTTAGTTGCATGGTATTTTGTGCTTATTTTCATTTCTTAAAGCACTTCATTTTGGCACTCTTATCTTCATGGACTTCTGGGTGGAGGAGAGGTTTCTGTCTTAAATCAGTTGTCTACTTATGTGTGCATTTTAATGTTGAACTGTGCTTTGCTCAAAGTTCTAGGTAGAGTGAATTAAGCTGATCAGGCTCAGTTAAGACTGAATTGATCAGATTCATGTTTTCTGCTAAAATGAATTCTGTTTTTAGGCCCTTTTGGGATGCTTTGCAGCTAAATTTAGCTTCTCGGTGACTTTTTTTTTTTTTTTAATTGCATGACTGGCTGTGCTATTTTAGATCATCTTTATGAACTTGTAGCCTTCACAAGCAGCATTCTTAATGGACTGTGAAGGAAATTACTTCAATGTGCATGGCTACAAAATGGCCGTATTAAACTTAATTGGATAAATCTGCCTTAAATCTGAGGTTACATGTTAGCTAATAGACATACTGACTCTAGATAATATTCTACTTCTTTGAATGTAAGGTGTAAACTCGTAGTTTATCCTTTATGCTCAGCTATTTGCATGAGCTTTGCTGTTTATTAGGTAGGATATCTGATTCATAGCATTTTTTTAAGGTGTATATTATGTGAATTTATTGCTGGTCGTACTATGAAAAAATTACTTGTTTTAAAGTGTTATGCATATATAAAAGTAGTTATCTAAGAAATTATCGAAAAGTGTATAAACTATTTGACATTGTCTGGTCTCTTTGTGGCTTCCATAAGGCCTCTCGGGAGCAATGCACTCTCACATATTTCCTCAGGCTCATTTTGGTAGGTGGCCACATTTGGTATTAAGTTTCGTGTGGCTAATTGTTCTTGCTTGTAAAAGCTTAACGGCAGCTATCTGGTTCTCTGCACATAGAATTTCAGGAGGCTCTTCCCATCTTTTAAAATGACATGGATGTGGGTGTCTGGCAGCTGGGAGAGGTGGGGGAGAGAAGCACAAGCAACTTGCATTAAGCAACTAAAACAAAACCATTATTGATAACCTCCCTGTCACAGAGAATGTTATTTTCTGTGACTCGTGAGGTTTATACTCCTGCTACCTTGATGCCTCTTGGGATATCCCAAGTCACTGCTCATATTGTGCTTTTGGGTTTACTCTTCTAGCAAGATTTGCTGTTGAATAGATTCTTCACTAACTGCAACTTGAGAACAAAGCTAGTGTGTTAGCTCAGTATGTATTTTATCAATGGTTTATGTATGTATAATGTCCTGCCATTAAGTAATTTGGCGGTAAACTGTTAATTAAGCTATATTAACTTTCTTTTTAAAACGGGATTGTATGTGTTTGTACCAAAAAGCCTTCTGTATGTCTCTTCCTCCTACAATAACTCCCAAAAGTCTTAATAATGGTTTTGTTGCTGCATTTTTGCAAATAATGGGCTTTGTTAATTTGCATAGGCATGTGGAATTGCCTATGTGCTTTATGTTATTTCTTTGAAGTGCTCAGCAGAGAATCAGATGAAAAGAATTCCTTTGTTTTGTTTAATTCTTCCCTCAATATTAAGAGTGTTTGCAGTAGGCAGTCTGCGTGCTAGTTGATATGCATGGTGAGGATTTTCTTTAAAGTGATGCTGAGGTTGGGGCACAGAGCAATGGGATGCATGTGTTCTTTATAATTTTATTTTTATTCTATTCATTTATTTATTTTGCTCCCTTAAAATTAGGGTGGTATTTTCTTCCTTTGCTAGTGGGAGAGAAACAGGGGCTTATGCTGCTTGAAAATGCTTGTTTCTGATTTAAACCCTCTTACCAGGAAATACTGGGAAAATATTTAATAATGCAGAGCATGTGGAAGAGAATTTCTTTTTTAGAAAGCTTGTCTGAATGTTTACTGAACTAGCAAGATTGAAATTACTCTATTCATTTTAAAATGCAGAAGTAATGTGTCTTGTTTTGTCAGTCTGAGTTAACAAGTCAGTTTAGTGGTTGTAGAAGTTGAATCCAGCTCCTGTATGACCACTGAGGCTTTAGGATATTCTTTTTAACATGTTATTACAGTAACATGACTCATGAAAAACTGATTTCTTGCAAATAATTGAATGTTATTTTTCTGTACCAGCAGCAACATTTGGCACTGCATCCATGAGCATGCCTGCAGGATTTGGAACTCCTGCCTCCTACAGTCTTCCTACTAGTTTTAGTGGCAACTTCCAACAGCCCACATTCCCAGCCCAGGCAGCTTTCCCTCAACAGACTGCTTTTGCTCAGCAGCCAAATGGTAGGTTTGTACAGTTTGGATAATCTTGTTTAAATGAGAAGCATGGAGGAAATACTTCTACATTAGTGGTAAAGAGCGTTTTTTTTATATAAAGTTAATAATGTTGATACAGGGAGAAGGATTCCTTGCTATAGGTTAGCTCTTTAGTTGACTTGTGTGAGTGTATTTTGTACAATGGCTAACTGAAACTTCATTCTAATCTGATACGAAAATTATAAAATTACTCCTAGACATTAGGTCCAAGATAAAATGATTCTTAGAGAGCAGCATTAACAAAGCAGTCATGTTGTCAAGTGTCATCTCAGAGTGCCCTTTAATGATTCAGCATTAATAGAAAAGTTTTTCTCTAGAACAAAAGCAGATCTAGTTCAGACCTGCTGGTTATCTGAGTGAAACTTTGTCCCAGACACCAGTATATTTGCTTTACTGGAATATTATAGCAGTAGACTCTTTACAGAACTGAAGATGAATTACTTCTGTCTGATTTGTGCAGTCCATAGCACTGCACCCTGAGCATTTGTATTGTCTTGCCCTGTAGCTGAGATATGAAGAAGTAATTTGCACCTGAGGAGGATGAAGTCTTAAAAACTCTGGCTGTTTTCTAAATTATTTTTAATTACTGAATAGGGTCAAGTTTTAAAAACAAAACTATTTAATTTGGAAGAAACACTTGCCAGACTTGAACAGTTCCAGCTTTCCTACTTCTTTTCAGCACTTTCAGGACTTAGCACCTGGAACACTCAAGAATTTATTTCTAGTATATGAAATGCTTCTATATGTACATTTGGGCTTATTGGGGTGGAGGAGAATGCTGCATGTTTAAATTAGAAAAAGGTCTTGCAAATGCAGGTAATATTTACCTAGTATACAAACAAACTTGTATAAGCAGTCCTAATATAAATGTTGAGTGATAAAGTCAAACTTAATCTTGTCAAATCTGTATATTACTGTTGACTACTAGTATTAATATTTTCACTGTTGTCTTTCCAAGGGGCAAGTTTTGCTGCATTTGGACAGGCAAAGCCTGTAGTAACTCCTTTTGGACAAGTTGCAGCTGTTGGAGTATCTAGTAATCCTTTCATGGTAAGTGAGTTCATGTAAGATACTACCTGAATGTATGTCTGAAAGGAGCATAAAGTGTAACACTTAGTTTAGTCACATGCAAATTGCTTTCCCTTCAAATCGGGGAAGGCAGCATGTGAGTCCTTCTAAATGCAATTCAGTATTGTGACAACATGGCATTCATAGTGCTGCTATGGAAATAGAAATATAGAATTGGAAATAGAGTTTTTTTTTTTTGATGCTCTTTACAGTAGCGCAGTTTGAGAGCTACCAAAAAATGAAAAGCTGCAACATAAAAACAAATCTAGTAAGTTATATTTCAATTGATATTCCATGCATTTAGGGTTTGTGGCATTGGAAAAGAAAATCTTAAATCCTCATTTTGTCCTCTTCTCTCTCTTTTTTTTTTTTTTTTTTCCCAAGGCTGGTGCACCAACGGGACAATTTCCAACAGGAAGCTCATCAACCAATCCTTTCTTATAGCCTTATAGACACTTTACCTAAAAGAACTCTTATGTGGTCACATAACATCTCTGCGCCTCTTGCACTGTTGTCTTGTTTCACTGATATTAGCTTTAAACACAAAAAAAGTCTTTAAGAAGTAAAAATAAAAGCCTGCATTGTGTACCTTAGGAAGAAAAAAAAACAAAACAAAAACAAAACCACCCCCTGCCCCACCACGAGGTAATAATGTGCAAAACAGAGGGCTGTGGTAACATCCTTGAACCTGTGAATTGGCAGGTAAAAAGTAGCGGTATCATGTATATTAAAATTGGCTAATAAGTTATTGCAGATACCACATTCATTATGCTGCAGTACTGTACATATTTTTCTTAGAAAATAGCTATTTGTGCATATCAGTATTTGTAACTTTAACACATTGTTATGTGAAAAAAAATGTTACTGGGAAATAGATCAGCCACTTTTAAGGTGCTGTTGTATCTCTTGGAATGAATGAGCTACATCATTTTAACCATTGGTATTGGAAGTCATGAAGTTAAATTGAAGGTTTATTCATTTCTCAAAATGTTTTCCTTTCCTAAGAGCTCTTCTATTTATACATGCCTAAATCTCTAATGTTAGAGGGATACCTGTCTGCATAATAAAGCTGATCATGTTTTGCTACAGTTTGCAGGTGAAAAAAAAATAAATATTAGAAAAACAATTGCATGGCACTTACTTCTGTACAGTAACGTTTTATTGGGTTAAAATGTATGTATTTTGAATCTCACACGCAAGTTATCTAAAGCCATATGCTCAAAGGTGAGCTGAAAATTTCCACATGCTTAGTTCTGGATATGTTTTGTGTTTCTTTTGATGTCCTTGACCTGCTCTTCTGGCTCAAGTGGAGTAGCCTACTTAACAGTGAAATATTTGAGTGAGCTTGGCTTATTTTGATAGAACAGCTGTTTAATGAAGGACATTAGAAGCACTGAGGATAGTAGTAACTTGAGGGGAGAGGATTAGGGGAGAGGGGAGACAGGCATAATTGTGGGGCAGCAAATGTTAGTCTTTAAGCATGACTTACCTGTGATCAAAACAGTGTATCTGATTGCAGGTAGTAGTGCTCTTCTTACTAAATATGCATGGATATCAGTAAGACCTCCCATAGAATATTAAATTGTTTCTTTTTTTGGTTTATTAAAATGTTTCATGTTCAACTACAATGAAATTTGTAGAGTGGAAATGTCTGGCTTCTCGAGCTTGTAATAGGAGGATTGTAAGAAGTTTATGATACTCTCTATATCAAAATAGGCAATGATAGGCCTAAAGGCGGAGACAGCTTGGTTTAAGTTTGAGTCTACTGCTGGCACCAAGCAAACGAATGTAGATATCTCATGACTACATAGACTGTAAGCTTAAAATACAGTTTCTGATCAGCTCAAAAGTGATGTTATTGCTGTTTCCAAGATAACAGGAATGCGTAAGATGAGGTGATTTTTAGATTAATTTTGAGAAAGGGATATGCAAGCCAATTTGAGACAATTTTTTAAGGTAAGAAATTTAACTCGTAATAGTGATTACTTGAATATTTTATCTGTTTATTTCGACTGAAAGACTTGACTTCTGCTTGTAAAACATTATTGTATTTTTTTATGCCTGTTTTGTTTCTTTCATTGCCTGTCCATGGGGACTAAGAATTTCTGTAGCTTACCTTTACTTTTCTGAAATATTGAAGAGCCCACAAAGCTGGGGATAGACTGGTTGTATAACAGGTTGTTTACAGTAGTATTCCTCACTTAAATGCTGTACTGTCCTATTAACACACTTGATGCTAAAATGGTGGTTGTCAGATTTGGAAATTTGGAGTCTTTTTTTTTTTTTTTTTTTTTTTTTTTTTCAGCAAGAGCAACTGGATATGAATGCGGGGTGATGTGGTGTATATCCCAAGAATTTTGGGGAAATTCACTAAATCCTCCTGTGATCGAGTTGTTTTGTGGATCTTAGTTGTGCCCTTGGGCTTACCACAGTTTTTAGTATGGTATAAGTAGTTGTAGTTCTGATCTGTTACTCTTACCTGTGTGGGGCTAATGACATGTTAATGCAGTAACAAGTGGGAAAAGCAAGAATTCAGAAGGAATTATAGAACCCTTCAGCATACTTAGAGCAGGGAACTAGACCAAATTACCTAGATATCTCATCAATAAGAGAGGAACAGCCCTCTGGAAGGGAGAGAGTCCTGCGCTCCCATCATGTGAATGGCTGCAAAGCCTTTGGACAAAAGCTAAAGAGATGGAAATCACCGAAGTTGTTCTGGTCCAGATAAGGCTGAGTACTGCTAAAGGACACTGAGCAGAAACTGACACCATAGCTGTTTTGCATTTTTTTATTAAATGCATTTTTTATAGTGCATTTTGTAAAAATGATAGCTGTATTTACAAAATGAATTCTTGTCATAGACTTCTGCAGTGAGTTACTCACACAGTTGCTCATGTAATTGGCATAGTTCCCCAAAAGCCATACTTTTGGGGAACTTCCAGTAGCTTTTCAGTAGCCTCCTCTCCTGTACAGATTTTAACTTTGTAATTTCAGCTGCTTCCTGTTGTAGATGTTAATTTGGAGAGCTTCTGCATTCTTTCTTTTAATCCTAATATATTAATTCTTACACATGTAGGATACAGCATAAGATAAAGCATGAAACAGTTCCAAAATGACTGATGTGATGTCTAGATACTACATTCTAAATTATTTAACTTGAATGATTGCATCATTCCCAAGTATCGAATCAACTACCGAGGCAAGAGTTTAATTTAAAGGGATTGTATCTAGTTGGAATTACTGAAAGACGACAACTATAAATAAAATGCAGATAATTTGCTCTCTTGTGGGGAAAACTTAATATGACATAGAAATAAGCTCAAACAATTTAAAAGATTGTTTTTGAAGAAATATATTATTTTAACTTGTGAGCTGAATAGGGGTAAGTATCAGTCTCATTGCAAATTTGTACATAGTGATAAAGGAGTACAGTGGAACTGACTATCTCATGAAGTTAACTCTAAAGTGAACATCATCAAATATGACTGAGACATCCATTAGTTAATTTTAATTACTTCTAAATTGAAAAATGTTCCAATGTAACCAAGACTGCCTTATGTAGAAGTTGAAATGTCTCTCCATGGTTAAAAAACAAAACAAAGATTACAGTCATTTAAAGGGCAGTTAGAGTGCTTTCTTCATGCACCTTGAGCTTACAGCAAATTTTTCACTGCATTGGTAGCAGTTTATCTGTCTCTAATGACGTGAATTCTTGGAGTTCTGTAATTCTGTATTTGAGGGATGTATTTATCTGTGGAATCTGAACAGACTGCCTCTTGGTGATTAGTGAGAATAAGCTAAAATGGCAGTATGGTGTGCTCTGTGGTATTGCAGTAATCAATTTTTGAACATACAGAAATAGCAGCTCTAGAAAAATAGTTTTGCTATCTATGGTAGCATGTATTTGAAATGCATGTCACAACTTAACGGGCGAGAAAAACATAAGCCTTCAAGGTTTCCTTGGGAAGTTCATCTGAGGATCATTTTGCTGCTATGTGGTAGATGCTTCATTGAAAAGTCTTGCGTGAAGATGTTTGAAAGTAAAATTGCCTTCTCTTGCAATCCTCAGCAGAAGTGGAAGTTTAAAGGTGTGTTTCTTAAGCTTTTCTGTTTTGAGGTCCAGGCCTCTGAATGCACTTGCGTCTTACTGTGAGCACTAATATAAGTTTTGATGTTAGACCTGATACTACTTTTGAGTTGAAATAGAAGATTGATTGGAGTGGGGGCAAAGCAGAGCTCCCTATGCTGGAGCCTGTTTCACCAATCCTCCTTGATCAAGCTTTGTGTTTCCCCTAAGTCATTGCTCGGATGATGGAGCCTTCTGCACTGTTGCTTGCAAGCAGCTTTTCTTTTTCTTCCCTGCCCCGGTACCCCCATAGTGATCAGCACTGGCACCAGCCACACTGGTAGTTGTGCATTTGATGGACACAATGGTGTATATGCTTCTGATGAGGAAAATCCCTGCTATGACTGTAAAGTAGCTGCCATAAATGAGAAACTGGGAAATGGGATAGGGAGGAGGGAGAG
Source organism: Crypturellus undulatus (assembly GCA_013389825.1). NCBI lineage: Eukaryota > Metazoa > Chordata > Aves > Tinamiformes > Tinamidae > Crypturellus > Crypturellus undulatus. The sequence continues at coordinate 750,613 of VWPW01030879.1, forward strand.
GAAGAAACAAGAGCTGTTTTGTTTTTGTTAGTTAAAAACATTTAGGGTGTCCCTCACTCCCTACCACCTGCTCCCCGAAATGATCCTGTAGGATACAGAATTCCAGAAGTCTGCTGGAAAAGCAGGGAGAAAGGACACACTTCCTTACTCCCCATCCCCAGCTCAAGAAGGCAGGATGACAGCTGCCCTGTGCTGTCTGGCTCTTCCTTTTTTTTTTTTTTTTTTTTTTTTTTTTTTTTTTTTTTTTTTTTTTTTTTTAAATACTGTTGTCAAATCTCCTCCCTACTTAAAACTTCCCTAAACTAATCTTATTCAGGCTGGTTGTTGATGGATTATAAAATAATACTGAGTTTCTCTTATTTTCCTGTGAAACATGGAATACTGTGAATAGATGTGCTCCTGTCTTTTGTATTACAGCATCCTCCGAGTTCTTCTCACTTTGTAAAGTTGAGCTTGGTGAGCAGCTGCTTTCTCTAAAAATTCTCTTAGGCAAATTTGTCAGTGGGTAGTTTATTTTTATTAGTCTTCTTACTGAAGTCCAGTCAGGTTTGCCACTGCAAAAAATTCTACTTCATGCTTTGAACATCTCTTGACATAGTATGGGCATAATGAGAATTAAGATTTTCATCTTTTGCTGAGCAGTTCTAAACTTCTGAATGCCCAAATGTTAATACTGTTGAAATGTTCCTGTTCTACCTTACTGATCATGCTGAAAGATAAAAGTTTGAAATGGACCTTATGCGGTGTCCAAGTTTAAACTAATTCTGAAAGCTGCGTGGGAATCATGAGACCAGTATTTTCAGAATTAAAACATACATGTAACTACATAAATTAGAATGACTCTAGTAATGGAGATAGCTTGGATTACATTTTAGTTGGCTTCCTAGTTCTGTTCAGGCTATTTTGACAAATTGATGAGTAGTAAACATTTAAATAAAAGGAAACAGAATCATAGAGAGTGCTTCTTTGCTTTTGCTTTATGGAAACTTTCTTAAAGCAATACCAGACATGCAAAATTGGTAGGACTAAAGGGCAATTAGGTTATAGTGGCTCCTGCCAAGTTCACTTTAGAGAAGCCTGTTTTCAAGTGAGTAACTGCTAAGCTAGTCCCCTCCCACCCCTCATCTCTAGGACAGGAAGGGACTGGGGAGTAGTGTGAATAATAGTGCTTACCTGCGTGCTGATATCCAGTCCTAGACCTACTGAATCTACTACAGCAACGGTTAAAATTGTCTGAATCGCCAGCGCAACAAAGTTGTTGAAGCCAAACATGAGAGCATAGCGCTCCATACTTAGGTTGACAGCAATCTGAAACCTGAAAATGAATGTACACATTAACTTATCTCTTTTCTTTCCTTTTTTCTTTTGAGTGGATATTTCTGCTGTGTAACTGATAATGAACAGGCTTGGACAGAAGTTTGTTTTGTGGGTTGCTTATCTCTCGATAGCTCTGTATAACCTGGCTGTGGAAGGAACCAATTTTCAGGTTGTTGCACTTGTATTTAACCTTAGATCTCTTTGTAATTCCCATTTGAAGATAGAGGGGCCTCCAGCCACTTACAGAACTGCATATTTGACTTATTTTAAACTGTATTTTTTAACAAAGCATGTTTCACTTCGCTTAATTTACTTGTGTGATAACTGTCTAAATGCTTTGAAATGCAGTAAGCTACGAACATTCAGAAATGAAGGCTTGTATTTATTCATTTGATGTTTAGCAAAGATTTATACATAGATTTATACACAGCTAAGTGCATAATAAGGTAGTTACTGCAAGTAACCATTGTAATGGTTATGTCATAGTAACCATCGTTAACCATAGTTTAACCATATTTAACCACAGTTTAATATAAGCTAGAAATAGTATAATGTGCTGTTGCCACAACCTATTCAGCCTCTTATTTAAAGGGAAATGGTCATTAAAATTATCATAAATGTAAAGTATGAAATGAAATTTACTGATTTAAATCAACTGAATTGTAACAATGCTGAGTTATACTTACGTTGCTATGGTTATAAGGAACATATAGCATGCCTTAAAGGCAAGATAGCCAGCATAACATGCCCAGATGTTGTTGGTGAAGTGCATGAGAAATAGAGAACCAGCATCGACGGCAGAGAAAATCCCCAAAGCCAGTTCTCCAGACAAGTCCCAATTTAGTTTGATATATCCAACTGCCATGGATGTTGCTGAACCTAAAAATTTCAAATTAACAATTAAATTTAACAATTAAAACTGTAAAACAGTATCATCCCTTTAGAGGCGTGGCATAATTAAGTGAATGGATCATCCCAGGATCCTATGTCTGCAGTGGGTTTCCATAACGGTGTGGCTTATGTATGCTGTTAAATTCAGAGAGTCTTCAGTTTCCCTTGTTTATGGAGCTCTCCCATATTGAATTACTCCAAGAAAGAGGCTCCCTAGGCACAGCAATGCCTGTTGTCATGTTATTCCATTTTGATAACCATGATTAAAGAGGCGGGAACTTCATCAAGCATTCACTACTAAAAAGGTGTGTAATGGAGATCATTTCATGAAGGTCTTAAGGACATGAATGAATTAAAAATCTCTTGTACTCCTCCCTGCTTCTACGGGATATTTTTTTAAAGAGAACTGTAGCCTTGGTTGCTGGTAATAATCTTATGGACTGCATCTGTCAACTCTTTTCTGGCCACCAGATGTAGTAAAACTCCTTACTTGAATGCAATATGTCATATTAAACTCCTGTGCCTTAATTTAATGTCAATAATGATGAGGTGTACTTTTTTCCACATGGCTCTGTGTAGAGTGGAGCTATACAGTAGCAGAATGTGTGCAGCTATATCTGTCTTTTATGTTCCTTTTGCAGAGAGGATCTTGCACATTTGAAAGTTTTGAAACACAGTGTTCTGAGGCTTAGGAGCTTAGATGGAAGGAGAAATCTGGTTCTTGGTTCACTTGAAATCTTGGTTCACTTGAATTCTGTGGCAGTGTGAGCCATCAGACTTCCCAGAGGTGTGTTGGGGCAGACAGGTACCAGCTACCAGATATTCTTGGGTGGGCTGGCATGTGTTAGTGCGGAGCTGGACACTCAGCTGGTTGCAGGTGCTCTACAGCAGAATTTAAAAGTTAAAGTAGGTTTGCACCTCGGTCGCATCGTTGCCCTGAGCAATGAGGTTCCTAGTAACACAAGTACTATCTTGTTTTCTAAAATACAGTTCAAGTGCCAGAGCACTTAAAAGCACAGAATCCTCCTAAGAATAGTGTTCAAGTGAAAAACTTAGTTTTGAGGTGGCTGCAGTAAAACACATTTCATGCTGCTTGCAGGGAGGAAGAGTGGATGGCCAGTTACCTGAAGCAATGTGAGAGAGCTGCTGGTGCAAAGGAGGATATGGAGCTGTGGATATGTGAGCTTGAAAATCAGGCTCTGTTGGTGCTGCACAGCTAGTGAAAGGAAGAAGTGGAGCTTTAAAGTGGCTGTAAAGCAGAAAGGCCTGCAGGTAAAGGAGGAGGCCATTCAGGCAGATCAGGTAATTGTAGTAAAGGAAGCCTCAGAATCACAGGAAAGCTGAGGGTAGAAGATCTCTTGAAGATCATCTGATCTAACCCCCCACCTGCTCAAAGCAGGTCAGCTGGAGTAGGTTGCCCATGTGTGTGTCCATTTGGGTCTTGATTATCCCCAGGGATGGAGACCCTACAACCTCTTCGGGCAACTTGCTCCACCATTTGACCTTTACAAAAACAACATGTTTCTTCATATGTTTAAGTGGATTATCCCATGTTTACATTTGTGCCCATTGCCTCTTGTCCTGTCACTGGGCATCACAAAGAAAGCAATGTCTCAGCCTTTTACTCCCCCTCCAGGTATTTATACGCAGTGATAAAACCCGCTCTGAGCTTTCTTGCTTTGAGGCTAACCAGGCCCAGTTCTCCATCTCCTTGTATGTCACATCCACAGGTAAAGTGTTTAAGATACACATGGTCTCAAAGAATGTTCAGAATAACTGAATGTGAAATGATTTTAAGCCATGCTTTAAACAATTATCTAGAGCAGTTGCTATCAATATGCTGTCCTTCAGTTCTTAAGCCACCTGCTTTTTCTGCATGTTTATGCGTGTTTGGGGGAGGAGAAGGCAGAGTGACATTGAACATGTATTTCAACCACTTGGGGTTGAATTCATGGTTTAAACAGTTCAGAACATACACTTTTACTATTATATAGCAGAAGGAGAAATTTACAATAAATAGAGTATTCTTACACAAATATAAAATCTAATTTTAGATTTTTTTTTTTAGTACTCCATGTAAGTTGTATGGTAACACCCTGTGCACAATATTTGTAGGGTATTTGTGTTACACATTGAAGGTTCCTGTCGTTTGTTGGTCTCTGACTCTCATGGGGAAATAAAAAGGCATCAAAGGTGCTACCGAAGAGGGTCAGCAGGTGATCAGAGATGAAAAATAGCTGCTAATGTCCTTACCTAAAAAAGTTGCAATGGCTTCAACAGCTCCGTTGTAGACTGCAGCGCTGTGCGAGGGGGCTCTGAAGTCCCACAGCACCTGGATGTAGTTGACAACCTGGTTAAAGCCGGCAGTGGCCAGAGCCCACCACAGCGACCAGTACAGGAGTTTCCTGGAGCTGTAGCACTCCCTCAGGTCCTTGCTCAACTGCACCAGCACCCGCAGCGCCTGGGGCCGGGCTCGGGGCTGGCCAGCCGGCTGCTCGGGCCTTGGTCCTGTCCCTGCGGAGGGAGGCTCTGTGTTGTCCTGGTGGCCGCCAGGCTCCTTGGGGCTGGATGTCGACCTCGCTCCATCTGGTCCAGGGGGCTTGTCTGCAGCATCCTTCCTGTGGAAGAACATGCTTTTTTGGGGCATTGGGAGGAAAAGCGAGCACACGAATGCTAAGGCCAGAGAAGCCAAAGTCATGGCGTTGAGGTAGAAGTAGGAGACGTGGGCCAAGGAAACGAGAAGCTGCCCCAGCACCGCGGCGACGGTGGCTGCCACGAGGGTGATGCTGCGGCAGTAGCCGGTCACCCTCTGGTAGTGCTCGGTGCTGACGACGCTGTAGATGTAGGCGTAGTAGGCGACCTCGGTGGCCGTCACCATGCCGTAGCAGAACTCCATGAGCTGCATGGCCAGCACGCCGCGTGCAAAGAGGAGCAAGAGCCACGTGACGATGAAGCTGATGCCCTGCAGGATGATGATGGGCTTGTAGCGTGCGTAGTCTGTAATGAGGAAGACTGGGACAAGGAGTGCAAGGTAGGAGTATGTCCAGACTGGGAAAATCTGGTTTGTCACCTAGAAGGTAAGAGGAGATCTCTCTTATTTTTGGAGTCTTGTGATGATAGTATTGGAACAAAAGGAGTTGTGGTGACAGGAAACCTTGAACTGTGCCTGTTTAGATTACCACAAAGTACACAACTGCAAATATACTCCGTTAGTAGGTAAGGGGAAATGCTGCATACTAACATTGCATAAGCATGTAGACTGGCTTAAAATAAAACCCATTCCAATAGAGGCAAAGACGTATTAAGAAAGCAGTTTTTTTGATACCTAACTTTTTCAAGTATTTTAACAGTTTTTGCTTCGGAGCAGAGGTCTAACCTCTGCTCCTAATTCTATTCCCATCCAAGGTTGCAAATAAATGCCTATTTGTTGTTACTTTGTGCCTAACTCTGCCTTTTGGTAGAATTAGACAAAAAATCATAGCCTTCTCACCATAGGGGATTTGGATCTGCACATAGTGTCTACATAGCTCTTACTATTAGAAATACCTTATGAAAACCTTGTTTTCGATATTTATGTGTGACAAGTAAATACAAGTCTTTGAAGGAGAAATACTTGAAGAAATTTCAGTGGATGCTCTGAAAAGGAAATCTGTTCTTCTGGAATCTAATCTGCAGTCGGCTTGAACAGTGCTGTGTACTAGTCCCCTCTAAAACTTAATGTTTGCCTGGCCAGCTTTGACTGCCGCTGGGGTGGGGGTATGGATTTGGTTAAACGCTGTTAAGGTATCCACATTCCTCTAGTGCTGTGCTCCATGGCTGTGTTGAGGAGTGGCTGGCTGGCATAAGCAATTCAACTTGAGCAGTGTTGTTTCAACAGTTGATAAAATAGCTGGATACCTTTTTCAGAAGAAACCTTATGTTCCTGCTATGCTAGATGGTTTCTGAATTTGCCAGTGTAAATGAGGAATGACTGCTCTTTGTATTAGCTGTATGTGTCTGTATAAAGCTTGTTTTTTAATTATACCATTAATCTTGTGACTCACCTACAGATTACCTGAGCCCCCTTTTGCTAGCTACAGTGTGTATTCCTGAACCAGCCAGCACTCCTTGCAGGAGCAGAGCAAGGCAGCTTGGAATATATGCTTTAGGTTTTTTTTTGGGGGGGAAGTGAAAGTATGAATGTGACTTGCACAGTTTAATGCATAGAACAGTCTTGTAGTACAGGTGATACAGTAATCTAACAGCTCAGAGGGAGAAGTCTATAATAGTGTGTTTTCTCACTATTTTCAATTATTGCTTTACTGTCCTTGTAATTAATTCCACAGTAAGCATAAATAAATCTTAGTATTGCTTCTCCTGCATTTCTGGAGAGGAATTAGGTGACTTGACTTGGCTGAGAGTATTCATTTCTTAAATTACAGTTGGGTTGGTTTCAGAGTACTAAGAATGTAGAAACTCCAATATTGACTCTCAGCAAAAGGAAAGATCCTTAATTATCAGCAGAATCTTAAATAAGATTTTCTAGATAATTTTTGTCTGTATGTATTTTATTTTCTGTTCAGTTGTTGCTGTACAAGTTATTATTTTAAATATTGCAATTATTGCTCTAGAGAGTGGTTACCTACCTCCTCAATTGTTAGATTTTTGTCTGGTCCAGCCAGGTAAGGAGTGAGAAAAGCTTCCGATGGCCTCATTGTGGAGAAGAATCCATTTGCACAGAGGATTACTGTGGGATAGATCCAGCTGCTGCTGCTGGCTTTCTTGAAGCACTCCATAACCAAACTTAGAGGGTGAAGTAGTGAATAAAACAGGAATTTATAAAGGTCCTCTCTACAATGGGTAAAGATTCATTTTTAGGTTTACATGTTAACTACTTTTGCTGATGTTTTTCTTACCATACTTCCTCGTAGTCACAGGTACAAGTTGTAAATAGACAAGCTGGATCAAAGTACATAGGTGGTATTGAGATCCAATCTCTGTATCACCTGTCAAGGGTTCTTAGTGTCTGTCAAGGGTTATTCTTAATGATGTACTTAGAATTAAGTGGATGTGTTTTAGTCAAGGAAAGAAACTCTATTGCAGCTCCATTTCAGAATGAATGGTTTTGCAAATGGCTTAAAGCACACTGGAGGGGACTTTGAATTGCCTCTGGGAACCAAGAGGAGCAATGAGAAGTACAAACCAGGTAACCACTGTGAGCTAGGTCATCATATTTATACTCTGGTCATTTGAGTGGGGGGAAAAATGTAGAAAACATCTTTTTGGATTTGCTCACTAAATCTGCCTAGACTGAGAGGAATCTTGACTTGACTTTTAAAAGTGATGATCAAAAGGGAAACAATGGGACTCGTTTACGGTACATGGCAGTAAAAGAAGTCTAAAAAGACTATTTTTTTAACCCGTTATACTGGTTTACACATTAGAAAAGTCACATTAGAAGCTCCTGGGAAAATAAGTGAAACATGAATATCCTCAAGAGAGAAAGCAAACTAATGAGAGACTGAAATCAAGCTGTTGAAAGCTGTTTTATAGCAGCATTCTTTAGATAAAATATCTCTACAGAGTACTGTAAGAGATTATATTTATTAATACTTGCAGTTTATTGCTGTATGTTATTAAGGCAGTATCTCTACAGCCATATCACAAAAAGGCCAACCCTTGCCTTGAATACTGATTTTTAAATGATCGCCTCTGGTTAACATCATTTGCAAGTATGTATTGCAAGTCTATGTATATAGAGAAAGTATTATCCTAACTCTTTAAATCTGCTCTGAAATCTGTTGATATCCATTAAATCTTTTGAAAATGAAAATATGTTAAAATACAGATGAATGAGCAATGGCAACAGCATGTGTATCAACTTGGTTTCATTTTTATGCAAGGAGATGCCTTTAAATCCTCTGGCTTCTAGTTAACCCATGACACCGCACGCGCTGGGAAGCTTGGGCTGATGCTGGTGGCACGTGGCTCTGCGCGTAGCTCTGTGACCTTCAGGTTTGCTGGGTCTCCTCTGTAGCAGCCTTGCTGGGGCAATAGGGAAATAGGACAGGGATTACCACATACCATTAAGGCAGTATTGGAAATGAGCCTAGAAAATGAGCTGGCTTCACGTGATCAAGTCCCAGCAGTTCTTATGATTTAAAACCAATTGCTTCACTTGTGCTTAGTCCCACCTCTGGGCAGTTTTCCTAGTGACAGGATGTGACAACTCTATCAAGAGCGCAAAGGTCTGGGCAAATGATAGCTTGTGTCTCTACGGTGAAAATATTATTCTGTAAATGCTATTTTTTTCTACTGTTATTAATCAAAACTTAGTCATTAGAAGCTGGAAACAAATCACACTACAGATCTGACTTGAACATATGGATATATTTTATATTAAATTAGGCATTCACCATGTGCAAACTCATATAAAAAGTCTCTGGACTTGCTTTCCTTGTGCTGGACTAAGTTATACGACTTAGCCTCTTATTAATACTGAGATGCTGACCCTGCCAAATCCTTGGCTGAGGTCAGTGGACCTTCCCTTCGTTCTTGGCACTCAAAAGTACTCACGATGCTTTTTGGTTTTGGTCTCAATCTTCTTGGCTATCCCTGATAGTCTGGAATGTTCCTGTGCAGAAGCACCCTGGTTCCTCCACAACGCACTTCACTGGGCTTAGGCCATGTTGCTCAGTCTCTTTTTCTTTATGCTCTTTTTCCTTTTTTTTTTTTTTTTTTTTTTTTTCTCTCTCCATGATGAAACAGGAAGATACAAGGTCCTGAGTGTAACTTAACTGGAAGTGCAAAGGATGTGGGTGGGGGTTCCTCATTTTTGTTCAGATTATGAATTTTTTACTCTTCTGATTTGCTATGGATCCAGCACAGATTTCAGGTTGCAGCTTCCGACTGTCAGTCCATGAGTGAAGCTTAGCTGTGTTTCAGTGAAGCTTCTTGGCTTTATTCTGTGAGCCCTCTCTCTCTAAGCCCCTGTATACGAGGTGGGCTTCCGAGTTAGAGGATTCGGTCACTGCGTCGCCCGTAGTTACCTGGGAAAGTATATGCAGCAAATGACCCTGTTGTCCTCAGTTTACAGTGAGGTACATGCAAAGGGGGAATAGACCCTTCATCTGCCTTGCATGAGCAAATCTGCATAGAAGTGGCTTGCCAGCGATGCATAAGGGAACTAGAGCAAGCAAGGCAACGTGAAATGTGTGCTTGTTTTGCCTTTTTTTTTTTTTTTTTTTTTTTTTTTCTTTTTTTTCCCTGTCGTGGCAAAGTAGGCTGTAAAGATTGCTTTGCTTTTGTAGATAAGTTATGACGATTACATTATTTATAGTCAGGCAAATAAGACTGTAAAACAAGTTGTCTCCCGGCGCAGAGCCGTGGCGCTGAGCTCTTCGCGGCTGGCGTGGGCCGCGCTGAAGCGCTGCGCAACTCGGTGCGGCGCCTCCCGATGCTCCCCTGCTGCTGTGGGCCCGGCGCAGCGCCACGAGCTCTGCTGCACGAGGGCCCGGCCGCGCGAGCCTGCTGCTCACAGCCGCGTGGTGCAGGCGGCTGCAGCCTGCTGTGCTGCTCCGTGCTCTGCAGGGCTCGGGGGCTCCTTGCAAAATCTCACTGTTTTCCTTTTGCATTTGACTGAGATAAGCACGCAAATGCTTTTGAGCAAGAAAATCCCAGCGATGACTGCAAAGTAGCTGCCATAAATTAAAAACTGGAGATAGAGAGAGGGGAGAGGCAGAAAAAAAATAATGAAAAACACATGTTATAGAAGTTCTGCTTTTTCTGGAGACAACAGACCTTTCATTACTGAGTCTACTGTATGTCCTGGCTCAGTCTCTCTGTGTAGAAGGTCTTTCTTGGAGCAAAATCTTAGCCTTTTCAGCAAACAGCAGGTATTTGAGGGATGAAGAGCTGCATGTTGTTTCTAATCCTTATTCCTCTTATTAAACTTCAGAGGGATAGGGACAGGAACAAATTTATTTACTGTCTTTCCACTATTGCTAAAAATTGAAGTGGCTTTATTACCATTACCCATATTTTAATGAAAAAATTAAGTGATGAGTCTGAGTTAGAGTCCTGATTTACTTCCACTTGCACTTTTTATTGGTGTTGCTACGCTGGCTTCTGTAAGTGCACCATGAATTTGTGTTGATGTTTCCAATGACAGTAGCAAACCTTTTTGTGAAGCCTCATGCACATTTCAGGCCCTGCTAACTTTGTTACGTTGTGCCCTGTGTGTGCAGAATGTCTGAAAGGCTTTCGTTTTCTTCCAGCCTGTGTTCTAGCTGAGGTACTGCGTGAGAAAATGTAAAAGTCAGACAATTTCATATTGTCTCAAAACCAGCGTGACTTTTGGGGCAGAGAGGATATTGATGAGGGTCCTATTGTAGCTAGCAAACACTGGTCAGGTGATAGTGCCTGGTAATAGGGTTAGGTGCATCTCTCTCTAGAAATTCATAGATTAGCATAAATAATCCTAAATACTGTGCTGAAAGGCAAGAGAGAAGAAGGATAATTCACAGAATTCACACAAGGGCAAAGCAAGATGCCTAGCTTTCTACAGAAGGAAGAAGAATATAAATTGTCCTTTAGAATTTCTTTTTTTTTATATATATGTGAATTTTAAGATGTACTTTAATGGAAAATAAGTTGAGAGCACTTACCTGAGTCACTATGTCCAGGCCCAGGCCTTTTGAATCCACTACAACTACTGTAATGATGGTCTGAACCCCCAGCGCGAGGAAGTTGTTGAAGCCGAACATCAGTGCATAGCGCTCCATGCTCAGACTGACAGCGATCTGGAACCTGCGGGGAGGCTGGCAGGTCACTTACACGGGCACTTCAATGGGGGCAGAAAGCCGCTACTCTCCCTTTCATTGCTAAAGAGAAACGGTTCGTACAGATGATTGAGCAAGGACATAGTAAAAGGAGCTTCACTTGTTTGCTTGGTCTAAACAATGTCCTGAGTTTATTTTAATGCTGTTGCACTTGTCTGGGTTGCTTTTCCAGAACATGCTTTTGTGTGATCCGCTTTATCGAGTGGGATATCATATCTCTATAATGTTTTTGTTTTTACACTCTTTACCTTCTGACCATGCCAGTCCCAGGCAGATGTTTTAGCTGCTGCCCTGCTGTCCAGCCTGGGCTCTCATAACCCTTAGTGGTTCTCATCAGGTTTCTGCTGAGTACTTGAATGTTGCTTCTCTTGGCGGTCTTGTGTGAAACTCTTAGTAGTGTCGCAAGTTATGTCTTGAGAGGTTCAAGTTGGACATAAGGGTGGGAAATAAAAATCCTCCCTAGGGAAACTGCAACATGGAGCCAAATTTCCCAGGCATGCTGCAGAGTCCTCCTGGTTGGAGGCTGTCAAGACACAGCTAGACGAAAGCATGACCTGATGTGGTGTTGGCAGGAGCTCTGCTCTGGCTGGCATGTAGGGCCTAGATGGTCACCGTGCATGTTTGTTTTTCTCAACAGCTTTTTGTGAATCACTTCTGGCGTTGTGGTTTGACACTGGAGGTACTACAAAACTTAATTTTGTTGAGAGCCTGTAGATTTCCTTTCAAGTATATTTTTTGACAGTACTGTAAGAACTGTCCTTGTAATGTCTACCTTATGTGCTTCTGTGAGAGCAAATGCAGATGTTATTCCTGCAGTATGCTTTGTATTTTTTTTTTTTTTTTTTTAAGTAGGGCTTTTTTTCCTGATGCTTTTGTTTTTATTGTAGTCCAGGCATTCCTACCATAATGCACTGTTAATCCACCAATATGAAAATATGTTTTTAGCAATTCTCTTCAAAATGAGTAGAATTAAAATTTTGAAAAGTTGTAAATTGTGTCAAAGTTTTGACAGAGAATGCATTTAGTATTTTTGTTAATGAAAAGGTATGATGAAATCTTGCACTAGTCTAGGGGTATTCCAGTCAGTAAAATAAACATGTAAATCTCTGCTGATGCTTATCAGCAGAATGGCTTGCTCTGACAAGAGCCCTTATCTAAGTTGAAATTTTAGACATCTTCTCTTCTCATGTTTATACATATAATCCCTAGGTATACTGTGATGTAAACAAAGTTATATGGGGAACATTGTAGGCCAAACCTTTACCTGGGATCCCACCACTCATAGCTTGTTAACAAGTACATTAGCACTATTTTAGATGTAAAGAGATATTAAACAATGGCTTTCTGGCCTTTTTTTCCAAGATGGTGATGCATCTGTCATCTTGTTCATCCTGCATCTTCTGTGTCAGGATATGTGTTCTGGGGAACCTGTCTGCATGTTTTGATGTTAACATTGCCTTTAGTAGTAAAGCTGCTTTATTCCTTGCTTAGTTTCTGCCCAGGCACCTGTCAAGTGCCCTTGTGATAGGTTTTTCTTTTATAGTTGCTTAGAAGGATGAATCTAACATGATTAGATGTTTGAACATCATTGCCTTTAAATAGTTGATATGTCTAGAATTAGATCACCTATCTCAGTAAAACGAGGGATGCCCAAAGTAAACTTTAAAATATACTATTCTCTGCATAATGGTAGCACTGTAAAGGTTTATACTTACGTTGCTATTGTTATAAGGAGCATATAGCATGCCTTGAAAATGAGGTAGCCAGCATAGCTTGCCCAGATGTTGGCAGTAAAGTGCATGAGGAATAGACAACCAGCATCTATTGTAGAGAAGATCCCCAAAGCCAGTTCTCCAAAAAGATCCCAGTTCATTTTCATATATCCAACTGCTAAAGATGTTATTGCGCCTAGAACAAAGTGAAAAACATGCATTGAAACATTGTACAGCCAAGTTTCGACCCCCTCATGTTTCAAAAGCCAACACTGAAAAATTAAGCAAGGTAGTTCTGGAGTACCTGAATATGGGACTCTGTTTGACCTATTGACCATGGGACTCTGTTTTACGAGCACCAGCTGGTGGGGACTGATGGGTACCATCTGAGCAAGAGAGGCACATGTCTCCTTGCCAAAAGGCTGGGCAACCTGGTTAGGAGGGCTTTAAACTAGACGAGAAGGGGGATGGGGAGCATCACATAGACACTGCAAACAGTACCACACAGCCAAGGTCAGATGGGGTCCAGCGGGAGTATGGTAGTGGGGAAATGAGGATAGGAAATGATTATAGAGGGCACTCTGTCACCCTTCCTGGGGTACCTGCAGGCTCGGTTACTTCCCTGAAATGCCTGTACACCAATGCGCGAAGCATGGGGAATAAGCAAGATGAACTGGAGATCTGTGTGCCAGCCATAAGCGCCATGATTTCATTGGAATCACAGAGAC